>CAUYQV010016007.1:0-26700 GCA_963574575.1 Galagoides demidoff | reverse complement strand
GATTCCTAAGGCGAATATTAGTTTTCTTCGAATTATTCCAGAACTCTCTGAGAGAATGATCCGTTTTTGCTTTCCATTTCTGATTGTCTTTAGACATTTGGACATATTCAGAAGCTTTGTCTTCTACGTCTGAGATCCTTTCTTCTGCCTCTTGCGTTCTATTACCAAGAGATTCTACTGTATTTTTCAGATCTTTGAGGGCTGCAATCTCTTGCCTTAATGTTTCAAAATCTTTGGTGGCTTTATCTTTGAATTTGTTGAATTCTTGAGTGAACTTTTGGAATGCTCCTTGAATTTCTAGTTCTATCTTTGCCTCTATTCTGTTACTCTTATTTGCAATCCAAATTCTGAATTCCATTTCTGACATCTCAGCCATTTTTTTATAAAGGGGATCTTCAGTTTTGTCTGCCACATTCTTTCCTGGGGGGGGGGGGTTGACCTACTCTGGTTATTCATATTACTGGCTACATCCTTTTTTGGGGGGTTTGATCTACTCTGGTTATTCATATTACCAGAGCTTTTCCGCTGATTCCTCCCCATGATAATTATTATTATTATTTTTTTAATTAAACTGCCCCATGATTATTTTACCCCATTTGACTTTTCCCCTTGAGGTTTGTCAAGGACCCATATGGTGTTATAACCTGAAAGACTGCGGACCTGCTTGGTGTGGTGTGACTAAGTGGCTCTGTCTTATTTTCAGCTGGTCTCTGTCCTACCGTAGTGATTCAGTTACTCTTGGTTGAAGTCTCTGCTGTGGAGAAAAACCAGGAATTAAGTCGCTCTGCCCCCACAAACAACAATTGGGCAAGGAAAATCAAACCTTCCCTCAACCATACACCTAGGGTGCCCCTTTGAATAGTCCCTGTGTGGTCTGCCTGGTTTAAGGGGTCCAAATCAGTTGTCCCAGTCAGCAGCAGTTTCAGGGGGAAGAGGTCAAAAGTCTCCAGCAGCTAGATAAGAGGGGTCTGCTGGCAGCTCAGATATAACTTGCTCCAGTGCTCCGTGAGGGCAAAGGGACCCACCCAGCAAATGGCTTAGTCTGGGAAGGTTAATACCTCCTTTCCCACCTTGTACCCAGTCACTCGTAATCCCCCATGTTTGTGATCCTATTCACTCCAGTTAGCAACTGCTCCCAGGGTCTACAACTGCCAAAATCTCCTGGAAATGCGAGATGGCATTGGGGGACTTGTGTGTTTAAATTAGGCTTCTGTCCGGGCTAGATTTCTCTGTAAATCAGAGGCTGCTAGAGCTGATGATGAACTCAACCTCGGCAGCAAACAATTAGAGTTTACACTCGGGTGTCAATCCCCGCCTCTGCCTGCCCACTGCCTTTGTCTCAGCATTCCCCTGAGGGCAAGGTGCTTGCTGGGAAATCTGAGTCCAGTCTGGCAGGGGAAGAATTTAGGCTTTGGAAGTTCTTACCATTCCAGCCTCACTCCTTCTGTCCTGTTTAAATTCTTCTGCAAGTCAGAGGCTGCTAGAGCTGGTGAGGAACTCAGCTCTGGGCAACAAGCTATCAGGGTCTACACTCAGGTGTCAATTCCAGCCTCTGCCTGCCCACTGCCTTTGTCTCAGCTATTCCCCTGAGGGCTGGTGCTAATGGTCTCTTTACTTATGAAAGTTACAAAGTCCATTCTGCCTGTGGCTGCTGTCTGGAACCTCTAGTTGCCTAGAGAGATGGGGCTTGCCTATCTGAAATGGCATCAATTCAAAGCTCAGGATGCCACTGTTGCTGTATGGCTTCCTCTGAGCCAACTTTCTTCTCCTCATACCTGTGCCACAGTCAGCACAGAGCAGCACCAGCCCTTTCCCCCTCCACTTCTCTCAAGGAGATGCCCAAGAATCTGGACTCCATAGGTAACAAACCTCCAGACCTCAGGGTGGGTGGGTGGGGAATCCTTGGAGTTCAATGTTGCAGGTGGGGACTATATAGTTTTATAGTTTTATGCCTGGCAGGAGGGTGCCATGGCATGCCAGCAGGGGGTCTCTCCCCTGGGATAGAGTGGGAGGAAGTTTGAACTCTGCTCTCTTGTTTGCATGGAGTAAACTGCAAGCTCTTCTTATGGGGGAGGGGACTCCTGTCCACTTAGTGGTGGATTTTGTACCTTTTGATTGTATTTTTGGGGTTGCAGCTCACCTCAGGAAGGTTGAAGTGCACTTTTCAATCTTCTCTCTTAGCTCCACTCCAAACTATCAGGTCCCTTGCTAAACTTCTCTCCTTTAAGCCTCCTTCTGGATGGGAGCTTCTGTAAAAAGCTGGCTACAGTCTGCCATCTTGGCTCTGCCCCCTCATATTCAATTGTTTCTTAAAAACAATTAAAATTGTAAGGTTACAATCTCAGAAATAATTACTAATTTCTATTCAGTTTCCTTGCCTTCTACTTGATGCTTTTTATCAAGTAACTGCTACTAGACACCTAAACTAGTATTGATTTGGTTATGTCTGCCTTAAATAATACCCATCTATAATTCCAAGACAGTCCAATAATTTTGGATATGACAAAAGAACTGGGGTCAATGACAATTCTTTCTTTTCTAAAGGATAATTTGAGAAAAAACATTGTCTCCTACACATATTTGTGTAGCAGTATCGTGTGTATGTGGGCTGAAATTACTGCTCATATTCTATTATAGAAGCACTCTCATGGTGACGGTGGCATAATGGATGACTGTTGGCACCAGGATTTGTGATGAGAAGAGGCTGCCAACAAGTGCTATAGGTGACACAAACTATGATTAAATATCTATATTTATAACCTTATTTTTTTCTCGTGTTTTTCTTGGTTATTTGTCTTTGGTTTTACCTCAGAATTTAGACTTTTAAGAATTAATGGCTGAGTCATTCCCATCCCTGAGACACTTGGCCCAGAGCTTTACAGGAGGATGGACACCCTATTGAAGTTGGGGTGGTGGTGGACTGGTGGGAAGACCAAAGAAGAAACTCCAAGGGAAGGTAAAGATGCGGCCCCTGTTACTCTGTCATTTCTCTCTCCTTGAAGTCTCAGGTCTGAGTACCCAGTACAATCTCCATAGAAGGTTTAAAAAAATACACAATGCCTGGTGGTGCCCATGGCTCAGTGGGTAGGGTGCCAGCCACATACACCAAGGCTGGCAGGTTCGAACCTGGGCTGGGGCTGCTAACACACACACACACACACACACACACACACACAAAATGACAACAACAGCAACTGCAACAACAACCAAAAAAAAAAAAAAGTAGCCAGGCATTCTGGCAGTCACCTGTAGTCTCAGCTACTTGGGAGGCTGAGGCAAGAGAATCGCTTAAGCCCAAGAGTTTGAGGTTTCTGTGAGCAATGATGCCATGGCACTCTACCAAGGGTGACATAGTGAGATGCCATCTTAAAATTGTATTATACAATGCCACCTGAGAATGTTTAAATAAGAGTGGATCTCAGGCATTAATGTTTTGAAAAACCTTCCCTGGCTTGAAAAAGTTTAAACTTTTTAGAAGGATATCAGTCCCTTTGTGTCATCCTCCTGAAAATTTGAACTGTAGTGGCTTATTAGAAGTTGCGAGTTGGATCTAAATGGAGAAAGCATCTACATAATGTGTTCTATTTCTTTATTTATCTTCTCCCCACTCGAAGTTACTCCTAATATTTCCATTATAGAGTTAGACACAAAAAACCCGGATGAAGAAGCTGCATGCTCCCGGTGGGATGGGATGTTATGAGTAATGGGCAGTCTCATTTCTGAATTGAGTTTGAGTGCTGGGAAAGCATACTGCCTAATGTTTCAGTGCTTTGGTTGAATTTGTATCTCTGACAGCTAATGCCTGCGGTTGAGGTTATATACAATTCTCATCTCTTTCCATTTCCCCTCACTGGGGCAGGCATCCTCTGTGTATTCTTTCCTCTGATGGGAAAGAGAATTTGCCGCTACCTCTCCTCTCAGCCAACAGGCTATCCTCCTGATAAGCTGTCTAGAGGATAAAAGGGTGTTGGCAGTGAAGACCAAGACTCTTCTCCTATGGATGTGACCATAGAGACAATTTTAGAGATCCAGGAGCACCAGTGCAATAATAAAGTACCCTTGCAAGTGTACACCTTACAAATTACAATACTCCATAACTTCTAAAACACTTCCACATTTGTTGCTTTCTTTTTGAACATTCCATAGAGGTTGATAGGACAAGTATCAATAGCCTCATTTTAAGCCAAAGAAACACAGATGCTATGAAAATAAATCTGTTCCCCATGAGAACATAAGCCAGGACAGAGGTGGGACTAATACCTGGACCTTCAGTAACTACCCACCGTGGACAACTCTAAAGATCTATGGTAGACCCGTAGTTCCCAAATGTTACTGGAACAGATAGGGAAAATGATTGAATAGCACAGTTACCCCCAACTTATACCTGAGACTGAAAATCAATTAACCTGGATAGAGCTCAGGGAATTGGTAATTTAAAATAATTTCCCCATAGTTGTTCTCAACTGTGATTAAACATTAGAATCATCTGGAAGCCTAAAACAATCCCATTGCCTAGCTGTACTCCAGACAAATTAAATCAGAGTCTCTATTGCTGGGACCCAGACACAGGGTGGGGATAAGTATACCCAGGCAATTTCAACGTAGAACATGAACAACTAAGGCTGAAAAATGCTGCTTGAGACCAGAGTTTTACTGGCTCGGTTTTCCAGAATTTTAGCACACCAAGTAGGGAAAGACGAGTGTAGAATGGGAGTGAGAAGACCAGGATTAAAGTTCTTGCCCTGCCTCTTGGGAATGTCACTTTTATCTCCTTATAAATTCAGGAAAAAGAGCAGTACTTACAGCTCAGGGATGTTCTGAAGGTTAGATGGGATAAGGTATGTGAACAACTGAGAACTGTATAGCTGTCACCTATTCCTGCCATGTCCCAAAGAGTTCCTTCAAAGACTGTGTGGGTTTTTTTCCCCTAGATGTTCCCTTTGTATAAAAGTTTCCATCCCCATATTTACACAGAGCCTTCTAGGGCATGAACTAGCGATCCAAAAGTTTTCACTAATGAACTTAGGTTTGAGAATTGGAGTTATGTCCTCTAAGGCATCTTTTTGCTATTGCTATTGGCATGTTCATCCCTTTGAACCCTGGAGTTATGAATCTGCCAGTTTGCTAAATGTTTACTCAGAAGGGCAATTTTGTTTTCAGAATACACGAATACCTTTTGCTATTATCATTCACCTTCCCCATTGCTTCTTCTAGTTCTTTGAGTTCCCTTGAATGTGCCCCCAAGCACCTTTTGTTTATTCCCATTCAGCAAATTAAGGAAGGTTCTAGTATGTGTTTCTTATTCAGTAAATGCTGAGTGTACTGTAACCCAGGCCTGCTGGAGAACAAATAAACCCATACTATAAACACCCACTCCCTTGCCTAACAATTTGTACTGGTTAGAACGGAATCTTCTAATATTAGGAATGGTAGTGAAGGATCATTTCATAACCACAAACACAGCAAAAGCCATCATGGAATTATGGATGACTCACTGTCAAAGGAACACTTGAATCATCTTGATCAACCCCCTAGACTGTTCAAATGGGGAGACTTCTGCACCAAACTCACCCGGAGCCTTTAGCCTTTCCTCTAATTGACGGTTATTGCTGGATTAGTCTTGACAACATCAGACCTATTTTTAAACCTCTCACAATTCCCTCCCCACTAAGTAAAATATTGCTTTTGTGAGCACATTTCTCTTATTTCTTATGTATTTATATGTTTCTTTCTTAAACTAGACTATGTGTTGAGGACAGAGATTCTTTTTTTTTTTAATTTCAAAATATTAAGGATGTAAAATTGTTTCTGTTACATAGATAGCTTTTATAATGCTTAAATCAAGGCTTATTTTTCCTAAATAATAAAGTAGAACCTGGCACACTATAGGTTCTAGCACATACATATTAATTTATGTATTATAGATCCTACATTCTTTTTTAATTTCAGGTTAATGCGAGGGTACAAACAACCACGTCACAGTATTTGAATTTGTTAGGTAGACTCCTTGTAGTTGTGTTCTGCATCCAAAAGGTGTGCCATATACCCTTACATTGTGCCTGTTGTGTGGAAGCAGCCCAAACCCTTCCTCCTTCCCTCATCCACCTCCCTCATTTCCCTTCCCCATAACTTGAATTGAAATGAGTTTTTCTTCCATGTGGACATTAATTAGATTGTCCACTGGCTTCATATTAGTACATTGGATATTTGCTTTTCCATTCTTAAATACTTTACTGAGAAGAAAGTGTTTCAGCTCCATCCAGGTTAATACAAAATATGTAAAGTCACCATCTTCTTATGGGTGAGTAGTATTCCATGGTATACCACAGTTTGTTAATCCATTACTGAGTTGACAGTCATTTAGGTTGTTTCTACATCTTGGCAATTGTAAATTGAGCTGCAATAAACAATCTAGTGAAAAGGTCTTTATGATAAAATAATTTTTTTTTTCTTCTGGGTAGATACCTAGTAATGCTAGTAGTGGGATTGTGGGGTCAAATTGGAGGTCTAATTTGAGTTCTTTGAGGATTTTTCATACTTCTTTCCAAAAAGGCTGTATTAGTTGGGGTCCCACCAAGAGTGTAAAAATGTTGCCCATGTGTTCTCCACATCCACACCAGCATTTGCAACTTTGGGACTGTGTGACATGGGCTAATTTTACTGGGGTTAGGTGATATCTCAGGGTGGTTTGATTTGCATTTCTCTGATGATTAGAGATGATGAGAATTTTTTCATACATTTGTTAGCCATTCATCTGTCTTCCTCAGAGAAGGTTCTGTTTATGTCTCTTGCCCAGTGATAGATGGGATTATTTTATGTTGATTAATTTGAGTTCTCTGTTGATCCGAGTTATCAAACCATTGTCAGATTTGTAACATGAAAATGTCTTTTCCCATTCTGAAGTTTGGCTATTTGCTTTAATTGTTGTGTGCAGGAGTTTTTTGGTTTAATTAAGTTCCATTTGTTTATTTTTATTGTTGCAAATGCCATGGAAGTCTTCTTCATAAAATCTTTCCACAGGCTGACATTCTCCAGAGTTTCCCCCCACACTTTCTTCTAGGATTTTAAATTGTTTCATGCCTTAAATTTAAATATTTTACCCATCTTGATTCAATTTTTGTAAGTGGTGAAAGGTGAGGGTCCGGTTTCACCTTTCCATGTGTTCAGTTCTACCAGTACCATTTGTTAAATAGGGATTTTTTTCTCCAGTGTATGCTTTTATTTGGTTTATCAAAGATCAAATAGCTACAAGAGTCTGGTTTCATGTCTTGGTTTTTTATGTGGTTCCATATGTCTGTGTCTCCATTTTTGTGCCAATACCATGCTGTTTTGATTACTGTGGGCTTGTCATATAGCCTAAAGTCTGATAGAGTGATGCCTCTGACTTTGTTTTTATTACTAAAAATTGCCTTGGCTATATGGTTTTCTTTTCTGTTTTCATACAAAATAAAGAACTAATTTTTCCAGTTCTTCAAAGTATGATGTTGGTATTTTAAAGGGGATTGCACTGCATCTCTATATTGCTTTGGGTAGTATAGACATTTTAACAATGTTGATTCTTCCCAGCCATGAGCATGATATGTTCTTCCATTTGTTAATGTCTTCTGCTATTTCCTTTCTTAGGGTTTCATAATTCTCTTTGTGGCTGGGTGCAGTGGCTCATGCCTATAATCCTAGCACTCTGGGAACCTGAGGCAGGTGGATTGCTTGAGCTCATGAGTTCAAGATCAGCCTGAGCAAAAGCAAGACCCCATCTCTACTAAAAATAGAAAAACTGAGGCAAGAGGATCACTTGAGCCCAAGAGTTGGAAGTTGCTGTGAGCTATGATGACATAGCACCCTACCCAGAGCAACAACCTGAGACTCTGTCTCAAAAAATTCCCTGAAACATAATTCTCTTTGTATAGATTCTTTGCCTCTTTTTGTTGTTGTTGTTGTTGTTGTTAGGGATTCATTGAGGGTACAGAGAACCAGGTTACACTGATTGCATTTGTTAGGTAAAGTCCCTCTTATAATTGTGTCCTGCCTCCAAGAGGTGTGTCACACACTGTGACCCCCCACCCCCTCCCTCCTTCCCTCTCTCCACTCCCCAATTCCCCCACCCCAACCATGTACTAGGTCATCAATTGCCCTCATATCAGAATTGAGTACATTGGATTCTTGCTTCTCCATTCTTGTGATGCTTTACGGAGAAGAAAATATTTCAAATCCACTCAGGTTAATACAAAAGATGTAAAGTCTCCATCTTTTTGGAGTATTCTGAATAGTATTCTAAGTATACTTATACCACAGCTTGTTAATCCATTCCTGGATAGGTGGGCATTTAGGTTGTTTCCACAGTTTGGCAATTGTAAATTGAGCTGTGATAAAAAGTCTAGTGCAAATGTCTTTATGAAAAAATGATTTGTTTTTCTTCTGGTTAGATGCCCAGTAATGGGATTGCAGAATCAAATCGGAGGTTAGTTTGAGTTCTTTGAGGATTCTCTATACCTCCTTCCAAGAAGGTTGTACTAGTTTGCAGTGCCACCAGCAGTGTAAAAGTGTTCCTCTCTCTCCACATCCATGGTAGTATCTGCAGCTTTGAGATGTGGGCCACTGTCATGGGGGGTAGGTGATATCTTAGGATGGTTGGATTTGCATTTCTCTGATAATTAGGGACAATGAACATTTTTTCATATGTTTATTAGCCATTGTCTGTCTTCTTTAGAGAAGGTTCTATTTATCTTCCTTGATATAAGGGATTGTTCATTTTTTTATGTTCATTAATTTGAGTTCTCTGTAGATACTATTTATTAAGCTTTTGTCCAATTCATAATATGCAAATATCCTTTCTCATTTTGTAGGTTATCTATTTGCTTTGGTTGTTGTTTTCTTAGCTATACAGAAGCTATTGCATTTTGTTGTTGCAATTGCCATAGAAGTCGTCTTCATAAAGTCTTTTCCCAGTCTGATAACTTCAAGTGTTTTCTCTACAATTTCTTCGAGGATTTTTATTGTTTCATGCCTTAGATTTAGATCTTTTATCCATCTTGAATCAATTTTAGTGAGTGGAGAAAGTTGCGGGTCCAGTTTCAGTCTTTTTTATGTGGTTATCCAGTTTTCCCTGCACCATTCATTGAATGGGGATTATTTCCCTCAGTGTATGTTCTTGTTTGGTTTATCAAAGATTAGGTGGCTATAAGATGTTAGTTTCATTTCATGGTGTTTTGATCACTATGGCCTTGTAGTACAGCCTAAAGTCTGGCAGGCTGATGCTCCAGCTTTGTTTTGATTACTAAGAATTGCCTTGGCTGTACAGGGTTTTTTCTGGTTCCATACAAAATGAAGTATTATTTTTTCCAGGTCTTGAAAGTACGATGTTGCTATTTTAATGGAGATTGCACTGGATTGGTAGATTGCTTTGGGAAGTATAGACATTTTAACAATGTTGATTCTTCCCAGCCATAAGCATACTATATTCTTACATTTGTTATCTTCTACTATTTCTTTTCTTAGGGTTTTGTAATTTTCTTTATAGAGGTCCTTCACCTCTTTTGTTAGGTAAATTCCTAGGTATTTTATTTTCTTTGAAGCTACTGTAAGGAGAATTGTGTCCTTGATGAATGTCTCATGGTGGTTGTTATTGACATATACCAAGGCTTCTTTCTGATTTGTGGACATTGATTTTTATATCTTGAGACATTACTGTATTTTTTTGATCAATTCCAGGAATCTTCTGGTTGAGTCTTAGGGTTCTCTAAGTATAAGATCATATCTTCAGCAAAGAGGGAGAGTTTGACTTCCTCTGTCCCCCATTTGGATGCCCTTTATTTCCTTCTCTTGCCTGATTGTATTAGCTAGAACTTCCAGCACTTGTTGAATAGTAGTGGTGATAGAGGACATCCTTGTCTGGTTCCAGTTCTAAGTGGAAAAGCTTTCAGTTTTATTCCATTCAGTATAATATTAGGTGTGGGTTCATTATGAATGGCTTCAATCAGTTTAAGAAATGTGCCACCTGTGCCTATTTTCTTCAGTGTTCTAATTAGAAAAGGATGCAGAATTTTATTGACACTTTTTCTGTGTCTATTGAGAAGATCATATGGTCTTCGTTTTTGCTTCTGTTGATATGGTTAATTACGATTATGGACTTGCATTAGTTAACTCAGCCTTGCATCCCTGGGATGAAGCCTATGTGATAGTGATGTATAATTTGTTTAACATGTAGCTGTAATTTATTTGCTAGGATTTTATTGAGAAATTTTGCATCTATATTCATTAGTGAGATTAGTCTATAGTTCTCCTTTTTAGTTGGGTCCTTTTTTGGTTTTAGAATCAGGGTGATGTTTGCTTCATAGAATATGTTGTATTGGGGAAAGTTCCTTCCTTCTCTATGTTTTGGAATAGGTTCTACAGTATAGGTAAAAGCTCTTCTTTGAAGGTTTGAGAGAATTCTTATGTGAAGCCATTTTTGTTGGAAGGTCTTTTATTGTTTCTTTGATCTCAGTGCTTGATACTGGTCTTTTCAAGAGATATATTTCTTTCCTGGGTTAGTCTAGGGAAATCTTGTGATTCCCAGTATTGGTCCATTTCCTCCACATTGTCAAATTTCTGGTTGTAGAGTTTCTTATGGTAGTCAGAGATTATCTCTTGTATCTCTGTGGTATCTGTTGTTATTTTCCAGTTTTAGTTTTCTTAGCTTGTTATAAACAATACCCTTCATTGGGAAAGAATGTAGGACTTATAGGAGGCATAGAAAGATGGCAGACTAGAAACATCTCCTTACTAGTCACTCATGCTAAAGCAGGAGAAAGAAAACTTCACTCTTTTTCTGTTTTTCAATTTGTCACCCTCAATAGAGTGCTGTGGCATTATGGCTCACAGCAACCTCAAACTCCAGGGCTCAATCATTCCTCTTTCCCCAGCCTCCTGAGTAGCTGGGACTACAGGCACCCACTACGATACCCAGCTACATTTTTCTTTTTTTTTTGAGATGGGTTCTCCTGTCTTCATTTCTGATTGACGTTATTAGGGATTTTACTTTTCTTTTTCTAGTTAATCTGGCCAAAGGTTTATTGATCTTATTTATCTTTTTGAAGGAACAGCTTTTTGTTTTATTAATTTTTGGAATGATTCTTTTGTTTTCAATTTCACTTATTTATGATTTAATTTTGGTTATTGCTTTCCTTCAGATTGGTTTGGGATTGGATTGCTCTTTCTTTTCTATTTCCTTAAGATGACTCCTTAGGTTGTTGATGTGTTCTTTCTCTGTTTTTCTTTTCTTTCTTTTTTTTAAAAAAATTTTTAAAGTATTTTTTAATTAATTAATAGCTGTATACATTAATGCAAACATGGGGTACATTGTACTGTTTTCATTTGAAATACTTTCATCAAGCTGGTTAACATAGATTTCATGTCATTTGCTTAGTCATTGTATCAAAACATTTATATTCTAGTTCTAGAAAAGTTCTCTTTCTCTGTTTTTCAGATGTGGGCATCTAGTGTAATACATTTCCCTCTGGGGACTGCTTTTGTAGTACTTGTAGCTTCATTGTTGTTATGTTAGAGAAATTTAATAATTTCTTTTTTTATCTCTTCCTTGACCCAACTGTCATTTAGTGTACAGTTATTTAATTTCCATGCCTTTGTGTGGGGATGACAGTGTTTGTTGGAGTTGAGTTTCATCTTTATTGCCTTGTGGTCTGATAAGATAAGTGCTTAGGGGGTAGCTCTGTTTTGGATTTTCATGTTGCTGTAATTTTTCTGTTGGGTCTTCCTCATGTGTGTTTTCTTCTTGTTCACTTCCTTCCCCTACTTTTTTCTTCAATCTATTTCCTTCACTTTAAACTACCTTGTGTTAGAGCTTAGGTGTTGAAGTGAACTTTTGGTATAAGGCCAAACAGAAGAGAAAGGTAAAGAATGAGAAAGGAGAAAGGGTAAAGAAGAGAAAAAAAGGGAAAAAAAGAAGATGGAGTGAAAGAAAAGAATTGAAGAAAAGGACAGTGTCCCCTGGCAAAAAAGTGGCCTTCCCAGGGATGTGGGAACCACTCAGCTCATCCCAAGAATGGATGCCCAAGCTCAGCAGGCATGCCAGAGCACTAAGACCCTGCAGGGCATTTCTCCCACATGACCATCCCACAATGGCAGCGCCCACTTAGTAGCCATGCTGATGGAAGATCTGCCCCACCTGGTTGGTATTCAATCCCAACCGCTGAACACTGTTCAAGTTCACTCATTTAAACTTTCCATGGTAGCTCCAGTGAGTATATTTTAGCCCCAAATCAAAACCTGGCCAGCTGGCCCTTGATCATTCCCAAGCACTTGCCATTTATGCTGGTTTTTCTCATCTCCAGACCTCTTTGCTGGCTCCTGGATTCTACCATGGCTTCACTGTGCCGCCAGAGTGATGTCCCTGGGTAGACTCCCCCAGCCAGAGATGGCTGGAGTTTTCTTTTTCCTGCTTTACCAAAAGTGACTAGTAAGGAGATGTTTCTAGTCTGCCATCTTTCCCTGCCTCCTATAAATCCTACATTCTTTCCCAATGAAGGGGATTGTTTATAACAAGCTAAGGAAACTGAAATTTGCTTTGTGTACCACTTTTTCTGGGATTCCATGAACAAAGGAAATTTTCCATAGCATGTATGCATATATAATCCAGAGAGAGAGAAGAGGGGAGGGGAAAAGGGGGGACAGGAGAGGAAAACAGGAGAGAGGAACGAAGTAAAGGGTAGGAAGGATAATATTGTGTGTTAGATACTATTCTATGTTCTGTATAAAAAAATGAACAAAATAGACAAATGTACTTCTCACAAAGTCGACACTTGTGTGTATGTGTGTGTGTGTGTGTGTACTATGGGAACAGGCAAAAAAAAAAGCAATGGTTTTTATAAGACATAGTATTAATAGTGTTAGGTGGTAATCAATGCTATGGAGAAAAATAAGTTAGGATAAGGGAATCGAGAGTACTGCGTGGGGAGTGGGCTGTTAAATGGAGTGGACAGGGTAGATTTCACTGAGAAGATGAAATGTGAGCAAAGACTTAAAGAAAATGAGGGAGGGAGTCTTAGAAATACTTGGGTGAAGAACATTCCAGATGAAAGGAATAGGAAGTGTAAAATCCTTGAGGTGGGAGATAACCAGGAGTGTTCCCAGAATAGTGTACAAGCCAGTGGGGCTCCAGTGGAGCAGTATGCAGTGACAGTGTAGAAGAGGCTCCAAGGATGGCTGAAGTAGAGGTGGTTGGATGACAGTGGTGGGTGAGCTTTGGAGAAACCTTTTAAGTCATTGTAAAGATCAATGGGAAGCCTTTGAAGAATTTAATCTAATCAATATTAGAGTCATTTTGGCTGCTGAGGTGGGAGTAGTGGGTACAAACAAGACAGCCAGTTAAGAAATGTTGGCAATAAGACATGTGGCTCAGACCATGATGACAGAGGAGGAGGTGGTAGATGTGAGGGAGTCTGAGTAGCTTTTGAAGATGGAATGAAGGGGATTTAGCTCTCTAATTGATTAGGAGTGATGAGAAAGAGTAAGAAATTACCCCAAGTTATTTCATCTAAACAGCTCAGAAGATGGATGGAGTTGCCTAAAGGAGGTTTTGTGGTAATGGAAAAGGTAATGTATCTGTTCATCTCTCTGTCTCCATTTCTTTCTTTCTAATCATCTTGTCTCCCTATTTCTCTCTCTGATAAACCCAATTTTATATATGAAGCATCAAAACTCAGAGATGTTAAGTCTTGCTGAAGGTCTCATAGCTAATATGAAATGATGTTGGGTTTAAGTGAAGTATTATTCTATAGATTTCTAAAATTCTGCTTTCCTTACTATACCAGGCCTTTTTTATATATCATCACTTTAAATCCTTACAACTTTTATCTACATTTTTAAATTTAAAAACCTAAAGTTTGGGCAGTTTAAATAACTGGCTTAAGTCAGGCAGTGAATAAGTCAGAGAGCAGAGATTCAAACCTGGTTCCTGACTTCCAAACTTATATTCTTTCTGTGAAGCTATTCTTATGTATATCTTGTAAAATGGTGATAGAGATTAAATGTATGTAATGTATTCAGCACCAGGCATTGTATATTTACAACAAATGATAGCTATTACTGATCTATGTAGATCTCATTTGTGTAGATTGTGCTTCTACCTAAGGGAACTATAAATTCGTTAAAATATAGGACTTAAAATCATTATTTTGTAGTCTTAAGCACATCAGAAATATTTATTAATATTTACTGAGTAGGGTGGTGCTGTGGCTCAAAGGAGTGGAGTGCTGGATCCATATGCCAGAGGTGGCGGGTTCAAACCCAGCCCTGGCCAAAAACTGCAAAAAGAAAAAAAAAATTTACTGAGTAAATCATGTTGGGTAAGATTGAGGATATCCGAAACAACATACCATGAACATTCCCACAAAGCATATCAGTATTTTCTAGTAGAACAGACTAAGGTGGGAGCAGGTGGGCCTAAAGAAAGCTAGTATAGGCCAAGTGTGGTGGCTCATGCCTGTAATCTTAGCAGTCTAGTAGGCCGAGGCAGGAGGATCTCCCGAGCTCAGGTGTTTAAGACCAGCCCAAGAAAGAGCAATGTCTCTACCAATAATAAAAAATTTTAGCTAGGCATGGTGGCATGTAGCTGTAGTTCCAGCTTGGGAGGCTGAGGCAGGAGGATTGCTTGAGTCCATGAGTTTGAAGTTATTGTGATCTAGGCTGATGCCATTGCACTCTAGCCCCCACACCCCCCCAAAAAAAGACAAGAAAGAAAAGAACGTTAGTGTACAAAGGACCATCAGATGCCTAGATGTCTTTTAGGAGAAAAGATGTAGACCCTTGCAGAGGAGCCTCCCACCCTGCTGCAGAAAATGCTTTGTCTATTCTTTGTTTCTTGACAACTCTTGCTTATTATCACTGTGTCATTACTTCTGCACAGAGCTTTTACATGTGGGATCATTCTGTTCCCTTCTCTCAAATAAGTTGATGGGTTCATTATCTCACAAATATCTTGCCTTGTATTCAAATGTAAATTTGACAAACTCTTAACCTCAGGTCTGAATGTTTTTTTACACACAGAATATTTTTGCAGAAATTTTCAAAATTAATGGCGTTAAATGGTTATGTATGTGAGAAAAGAAGAAAGTTCTCAAATCAGTAGCCTAACCTATGTTAATAAAACTGGGAAAATAGGAGTAAAATAAACACAAAGCAAGCAGAAGGAAGAATATAACAAAGATAAGAACAGAGAAAAATACAATTGAAAACAGAAAAACAAAAAATCAATAAAAGCAAAAGCTAATTCTTTGAAATCAATAAGATTGGTAAAGCCTTTAGCAAGATAGACAGATTAAAAAAAGACATGAGACCAGTTAGAACAGGTACAGATTACATATCTACTGAAAACAGGAAAATTAGCTGGGTGTTGTGGCACATGCTTGTTGTTCCAGCCACTTGGAAGGCTGAGGCAGGAGGATTACTTAAATCCAGGAGTTTGAGACTGCTGTGAGTGAGGCTGATGCTATGGCACTTTAATCTGAGCCAAAAAAAGAGAAGAGAAGCAATAAGCCATTAATTATCAATATAAAGAATGAAAGAGAGGATATCACTACAGATCCCATAGACAGTAAAAAAGTAAGGCTAAGAACAACTCTATAGAGGTAGATTTTAAAACATAGATGAAATGGAACAATTTCTTGAAAGCAACAACTACCAAAGCTTACCCAAGATGTAATAGATAACATCTTAGAAATAACTATGTATAAAGGCTACAGATTTATGAGTGTTGATTTTGTATCCTGATACGCCACTGTATTCCTTGATCACTTCAAGAAGAAAACGAGTGATCCCATCTCAGGGTGGGCAAGGGACTTGAAGAGAAATTTCTCTGATGAAGATCGGTGCACGGCCTACAGATATATGAAAAAAATGCTCACCATCCTTAATTATCAGAGAAATGCAAATCAAAACTACTTTGAGATATCACCTAACTCCAGTAAGATTAGCCCATATCACAAAATCCCAAAGCCAGAGTTGCTGGCGTGGATGTGGAGAAAAGGGAAAACTTCTACATTGCTGGCGGGAATGCAAATTAATACGTTCTTTTTGGAAAGTCATCTGGAGAACACTTAGAGATCTAAAAATAGACTTGCCATTCGATCCCACAATTCCATTATTAGGTATATACCCAGAAGATAAAAAATCACATTACAATAAAGATGTTTGTATCAAAATGTTTATTGCAGCCCAATTCATAATTGCCAGATCACGGAAGAAGCCCAAGTGTCCATCAATCCACGAATGGATCAATAAACTGTGGTATATGTGCACCATGGAATACTATGCAGCCCTAAAGAAAAAGGAGACTTTACCTCCTTCATGTTTACATGGATGGAACTGGAAAATGTTCTTCTTAGCAAAGTATCTCAGGAATGGAAGAAAAAGTATCCAATGTACACAGCCGTCTTATGAAGCTAATCTATAGCTCTCAAACGAAAGATACAACTTAATTCTAGCCCAAGAATATGGGGAGGCGGTGGGGAAGGAGAGGGGAGAAGGGCGGTTGGGTGGTGGGAGGGTGACCGGAAAGATCACCTATATATCTGTCTAACAAGGGTGCAAGTGAACTTTTCTAGAACTAGAATATAAATGTTTTGATACAATGACTAAGCAAATGACATAAAATTTATGTTGACCAGCTTGATGAAAGTATTTCAAATTGTATATGAAAACAGTACAATGTACCCCATGTTTGCATTAATGTATACAGCTATCAATTAATAAAAAATAAATAAATAAATAAAAATAAATATAATTTCAGAGCTACAAAAAAAGAAATAACTATGTATATTAATTATTACATTTTAATAACTATAATAAGTTATAGAAATACTTCAATTACCTATTACAGTTATTTTTTACAGTTAAAAGTTTCCAAAAAAGCAACCATCAGGTGCAGATGGTTGTACTGACAAATTCTACCAAATATTTAAAGAACAATTAACACTAATTCCATGCGGTTCAAAAATTAGAAGAGATGAGAATACTTTCAACTCAATTTGAGGTCAACATCATCCCAATAACAAAGACAGCATAAGAAAAAGTAAAACTGAAAAATACAAAAACTGTTGTATCTAGAATATCTGCTGGAGCACAAAATTTAAAATAAAACCAGAATCAAAATTTCAGTTCATGAGGTATATTTGCAGACCAAATATATCTGCACAAAATATTAACAAATCGAATCTTTCAATATATAATAACAATAATATACTGTGACCAAGTACAGATTATAGTGGCAATGTCAGAATGGTTCAATATTGGAAAAGTAATCATTATATTCCACCATAGTAATAGTCCAAAGAATAAAAATTATGTAATTATATCATTTGTTTCAGAAAAAGTATTTGAAAAAAATACAATATCCATTTACCATAAAGCCTTGCATTAAACTAGAAATAAAAAGAAACTTTCTTACCCTGATAAAAGGCATATATGAAACACTAAGAAAACATCATACTTAATAGTAAAAGACTGAATGTTTTACTCTGAAATTTAGGAACAAGGCAAGAATATCCATTTATATCACTCAGTGCTTTACTGGGCACCCTGGCCAGTTAATAAGGTAAGAAAAAGAAATAAAAAGGCATGCAGATTTCTGGATGACATGATATTATCTATATAAAAATTCCCAAGGAATTCATAAAGGAACTCCAAGCACTAATAAGTGAGTTTAATGAGATTGTATGGTATGAGCTCAACACACAAAACTAAATGTATTTCTTTATACCAGCAAAGAATAATTGGAAGCTAAATTTAAAAAATTTACATTAGTTCCCCAAAATGAAACACTTAGGCACAATTCTAACATAACATGAACAGAGTCTGTATGTTAGAAGCTATAAAACACTGGTGAAATAAATCAAAAATCACTTAAGTAAATGGACAGATAAACTGTTTTATGGACCAAAAGAATCAATATGGTAAAGATATAAGTCTCTCCAGATCGATCTGTAGATTTAATGAAATTCCAACCAAATCTCCATAGTATTTTTACAGATACAGACAAGCCAATTCTAAAATTTATATGGAAAATCAAAGGAATTATAATAACAAAACAATTTTGAAGAAGAGTAATAAAGTTGAAGATAGCACATTATCAGATTTTAGAATTTACTATAAAGATGCAGCAATCAATTAAGTAAGGTATTGACAAAAGAACAGACACATAGATCAATGGAACAGAATAGAGAAACCAGAAATAGACTCACACAAATATGTCCTAGTGATTTTTCACAAAGTTGAAGAGCAATCCTATGGAGGAAGGGTAGCCCTTAAACAAACGGTGTTAGAACAACTGGACAACAATATGCAAAAAAAAAAAAAAAAAAAAAAAAAGAACTTTGACCTTAACCTCAAACTTTCATAAAAGTTAACTAAAAATGTACCACGGAGCTACAAGTACAATATAATTATAAAATTTTAAGGAATAAAAACCTCAGAGAAAAACTATGAGCTGCAGAGACACAGTTTTTAGATGTGATACTAAGAACACAATCCATGAGAGAAAATATTAATGAATTGGATTTCAGCAAGATGAAAAACTTCTGCTCTATCAAAGACAATGTATAACAATGAAAAAGATATGCTACTGACTTTGAGAAAAAAATCGCAAATCACTTAATCCAACAAAGGACTTGTATCTAGAATATTTTTAAAAAACTCGTAACCATATGGCAAAACCTTCCCACTTTAAAAAAATACGATGTTCATCAATTAGAAGTCTCAATATAGTAAAAGTTTAGTTCTCAAATTGGTTTCTAGATTTAATTCAATACAAATCAAAATCCTAAAAGAATAAAATCCAATTTTAGGGCTGCACCTGTGGCTCAGGGAGTAGGGCACCAGTCCCATATACCACAGGTGGCAGGTTTGAACCTGGCCCCGGCCAAAATTGCAACAACAACAACAAAATTAAATAAATAAATAAAACAGAACCAAAAGCCAATTCTAAACTTGTATGAAAAGAGTGTGTAGCATGAGGAGGATAATTAAAAATCTGTATCATATACTTTCCATTTGCTAAGAGGATAGATCTTAAATCTTCTTGCCGCCCACCCCTCCCACAAATGGTAACAATGTAGAGGTGATTAATATCTGACTTAGGTAGAATATGGTGATCATTTCATAATGTATACACATATAAAAAACCAAGTTGCATACCTTCAATATCTGTATATATGATTTTAATAATATTTTAATAAAATTGTTAAAGTTTAAAAAATAAAAATAAGTTACATGAAAAAACAAAGGAACTAAAATATCCCAAACAATTTGAGCCAAAGAATGGACGTTAAGAACATAGAAAATGTTCATTAGCCATTTAGGAAATGCAACCACCATGAGATGCCATATCATATCTATTAAAACAGCTAAAAAGTACTGACTAGTGCTGGTAAAAATATGAAGCAACTGGAACTTACATACATGGCTGGTAGCAAAAAGAAACAGCTCCTCTAGATAACAGTTTGGTAGCTTCTTATAAAGTTAAATATACCTACCATATGACCCAGCAATTCCATTTCTAAGTATTTGTCATACATAAATGAAAACTTACATTGACACAAAAACCTGTACATGAATAGCAGCTCTATTCATAAATTGAAAGTATCCAAACATATTCAATAGGAGAATGTATAAACAGATATATCTGTATGGCAGAATACTATTGGGCAATAAAAGAACAGACTATTTGTACATAAAACAATTTACATGAATCTTAAAGGCATTATACCAGTTTAAAGAAGTCAGTTTTAAGAGGTTGTATTTTGTACACCTATAATTAATTCCATTCTATGCCATTCTCCAAAAGACATATCTATAGTGACAAGGAAAACAGTCATTTCTAGGCTTTATGTTCAGGGATTACGTGTAGGGGGATGGTTTGGCTACAAAAGGGATAACATAAGGGAATTTCTATTTGTCTTGGGGTGTTGAGGAGGCGGTTTAACTGTGTTAAAATTTATAAAACTGGACACAAAAAAGTCAATTATATTGCAAAGTAATTTAAAATTAAAATATTTATGTGAAGAATTTTTGGTGTTGAAGGACTTGAATTCTCTTAAACTAAGACTTTCCAAAACTTAGTTGCATTTATTCCCCAGATTGTCTAAGTTCACCTATCACTGCAGCGTTCTCAACCTGTGGGTCGCAACACCTTTGGGGGTCAAATGACCCTTTCACAGGGGTCGCCTAAATACATCCTGCATAACAGATATTTACTTTACAGTAGCAAAATTACAGTCATGAAGTGGCAATGAAAGTAATTTTTTGGTTAGGGGTCACCACAACATGAGGAACTGTATTAAAGGGTCACAGCATTAGGAAGGTTGAGAACAACTGAAAGAGAGAGCGAGCGAGAGAGAGACGATTAGTTTATGTACTTTTACTCATTAATGATGTTGGAATAGCTTTTGGTTGAAATATAGTGATCTAGTGATATGATGTATGCTTTAGGGTATATGTGGGGTATTTCTGGTAGAGATATTTGTTATATCCATATCTGGAAATCTGGAGAGAGAGGAGGGTGGGGAATTCTATTTAGAAAATGAGAAGTGAGGATGAGCTCACCCAGGGATACCGACATTTCTTTTCTTTTCTTTTTTTTTTTTAAATTAAACCATAGCAGTGTACATTAATACTATCATGGGGTACAGTGTACTGTTTCTGTATACAATTTGAAATACTTTCATCCAACTGGTTAACATAGCCTTCATGTCTTTTTCTTAGTTATTGTGTTAAGACATTTATATTCTACATTTAAAGAGATTCACATGTACCCTTATAGGATGAACCATAAGCATGATCCCACCAATCACCCTCCCTCCACCACCTCTCCTCCCTTCCCTCTCCCCTCTCCTCATATTCCTGGGCTAAAATGGGGTCATAGCTTTCCTATGAAAGCTATAAATTAGTTTCATAGTAGAGCTGAGTACATTGGATAATTTTTCTTCCATTCTTGGGATACTTTTCTAAGAAGAATGTTTTCTAGCTCCATCCATATAAACATGAAGGCGGTAAAGTCTCCATCTTTCTTAATGGCTGCATAGTAATAAAATTATTTTCGTTGATACTTCATAACTGTAATTTTGCTATTGTTATGAATAATAATGTAAGTATCTGATATGTAGGATGGTCTTAGGTGACCCCTATGAAACAGTCATTTGACCCCCAAAGTGGTGGCAACCCATAGGTTGAGAACTGCTGTACTAGGTGATAGAAATTCATACATGCATTTTTAAAATGTAATTTTCACTATTGGAAGTGTCAGGAATTTTTATCATTATTTTCATTTTACAGATAAGGTAACTGAGTGTGAGAGTATAAAGATCATATACAGAAAACAGGGTCCACTCCAAGAATCCCTATCTCACAAACCATGACCTTATTCATGACACTTCATTGCTTTTCTGGCCGAAGGAGGAATGGAAATTGAACTAATCTTCACATCCATCTACCTCTGCCTTCCTGGGGTCAACCTAAGAAGGGAACGTGGCTGCTTTAATATGGAGTATGAACTTGACCATGACACCAGTACCCACTTCTTCCTTTAGCATTCCTTCTATGCTGAACTCAAGCCTTTTGCATGCTTTCATGCTTCTGTTCTTTCTAGAAGTTTCAGCTTACCTTTGAAAACAATATAGACTTAGAAAAAATACAGTAAGCTGAATATAACAAAATTTAGGTTACTAGTTAACATGAATTTCTTTTTCTATGTATGTATATATATATAACATACAGACACATATTTCTGTCTTTCTGTATTTATGTGTGTGTGTATATATATATATATGTTATATGTGTGTATATATGTATATTGTGTTTGTAATCATGGTAATACATGTATCCTAGTGAAAAAGAATATTACGGGTACTTTCCCAGATTAAAACACGCCTATACTCAAGCTGTAGAAAATGTGGACTAAAGTAATATTTAACAATGAAGGAAAGTCTTTTTTTTTGGTGAACTACATTTAAATTAGATTAAATTGTATTACTTGAGTGTTTTAATTTGGCAGCAGCTGGTGATGATTGCTCCCAAATGAGCACACTGTTTTATTTTTCCTTTTTATCTTTTTTTGTTGTTTTTGTCACACGTTAGCCCATTGACTGAGGTTTAATGGAAATCTGGGGAGAAGTGGATCATTTAACAGACTTCCCAGAGACTGGACTGGCTTTATTAGTAATAAGAACTCCAAACACAGAAAAGAAAAATCAACAAATACAACAGAGACCACTCTCCATTTCCCCCTAGCCACCCACATTACAAAGGATGAAATTGAATTTGAACCTGTTTTAAATTATGATTTTTGAAGTTCTTGGCTGACCAGAGAAGGCTACTTTCATGAAGCTCTTGGAAGAACAAAGATGTGCTTAGTGCCTGCAGTGTAGAGATAAGAAAACAACTTCAGTTTTTGCAGAATATCTTAAACTAAAGTATTAGTGGTCTTAGGGTTGGTTATCCCCCAAGAAAGAAAGAAAGAAAGAAGAAAACAGAAAACAGAATGAAAAAATTATGCAAAATAATGGAACAATATAGTATTGATTTTTATTTTCTTCTTACTATGAAGCAATAATTTCTCAAACATGTGAAAGGTAGGAGTGGACACCCTAACCATATAGAAGCTCTTGGTCAGAGTTACACATCTTAAAAACTTGAAGCAAAACAGATCTGCAATATGTTAATATGTGCCTTAGCAGAGCTACAAATTGACATTATAATAGGGGCTAAGCAGGCAAAATAGTAGCCTGAAAAAGTCTGGAAATATCAACATTTCTGCTTTCCTCTTAGTCACATTTTCCCTGGTAGATTTAGAATTCTAAAAAATACTTCTGTGCTCTATGCAAATAATGTAGGCATGCTAATAAACAGAATTTGACACTTAGATTCAGTGAAGGGAGACAATAAATAGGAATAGCTGTTACTTCATAACAATTTATTCCCAAACTTAGTGACTGAAAATGACTATTAAATTTGCTTATGATCCTATGAGTCAGCAATTTAGACTGGTCTTAGCTAGACAGTTCTGCATTTGGCTGAGCTCAGTCTCAGGTGTACAGTCAGGGGATGATTGGCTGGGTACAGACTGATGACTCTACCTGGAATGGCTTGTTCCACATGCTCTATCATCCTCCAACAGGGAGTCTGGGCTTCTTTACATAGAGATTGAGTAGATTTCTAATTTACTTTGCCTGGCAGCATATAAGGCCTCTTGAGGCTAGACTCAGACATGATTCAACATCATCGCTGATATTGGCTAAAGTAAGTCACAAGACGAATGTAGAGAAAAAGGATGGGAAAATAGAGGACTACTTGTCAAAAAGCCTACTACAACAGTGGAAACAAGCAGTCTGATAGCCACAAGAAAGAGGAGAATATTGTTGAGGTTCTTTCTAAACCCCATTTCCCGAGAAGAGACATTGTCTGACATGTTTGGTGGTTCCCTGGAAGACTTATTACGGGACAATGTTACATTGATTTGAACAGACAGAACTTGATTAATATGAATAGTCTTCTCTATATGGACCTTTATCTAAAACAATTAGGGGTAATTGTTTAATATCACAGCTTCCTGAGTCAGTAGATAGTAATTGAGGAAATAGACGGACAAAAAACATTTAAGAGAAGCAGCTGAAGAATGAGATGGCCACAAAGAGCTTTGAAAAGCTCCACCACATTTCTAGTGGAAATCTAGAAGGCCATATGTATTTGTAGGGCTGTGGGCATGTTTAAGGCTATGCACATGCTTAAGACCTAAGAAGGCCCTACACTCTAATCTTTAGCTAATCTTGAGGCTTTGTCTAAACAAAAAGTGAATATTAAGGGTGACTGTTGAATTTGTATACTAACATGTATTTTTTTTTTTTTTTGACCAAGTCAGAGAATTACTGGTTTTCAGATTTTAGGAAAATCTTTATCCAATCACTAGCCACTCACGACAAAAATTCAGTCTATTGGATTTGTTCAAAGAAGTTACCAGAACAATGACATTTTTGTTCAAAGAAGTTACCAGAACAATGACATTAACAAGAAAACAACAACACTGATAGCAACAAACCTTAGAGAAAAGAGAAAATCTGATTGCTAGAGTTTTCACATTGCATTATTTAAAATGTCCAATTTCAAAAACATATTATAAGACACAGGAAGAAACAATAAAACATATCAAATACATTGGGGGGAACTTCTCCAAAGAAGACAGAGTAATGGCCAACAAACATAAGAAAAATGCTCATTATCCCTAATGATCAGAGAAATACAAATCAAAACCACTTGACAATCAAAACTTGACAATCAAAACCCAGTGACAATAACCCACGTCATGAAGTCTCAAAGCTGCAGGTGCTGGCAAAGGTGTGGACAAAAGGGAACACTTTCATACTTCTGGCAGGATTCTGAATGAATACAGCCTCTTTGAAAAGAAGTATGGAGAATTCTCAAAGAACAAAAAGTAGAACTTTCATTTGATTCTATTATCCCATTACTAGATATCTAATCAGAAGGAAAAAATTATTTTACCATAAGGCCATAACCACTGGATTGTTTATCACAGTTCAATTTACAATCACCAAGATGTAGAATCAACCCAGTGTCTATCTACATAAGAATGAATTAATAAACTGTGGTATATGTATACCATGGAATACTCTTCAGCCATTAAGAAAAAAAAAAAAGGAGACTTTACATGTTTTGTATTAACCTGGATGGATTTAGAGACCACTCTCCTTAGTAAAGAATCACAAAAATGAAATCCCAAGTATCCAATGTTCTCAATACTACCAGAAACCAGTAGATGAACAAATAGATGCTCACAGAAGAGAAAAACATAATTAACTTAAGTGGAGATTAGGGGTAAGGAGGAATGGGAGGGCGAAGAGGGAGACATTGGTGAGCTCTCATTTAATAGGCACAATGTAAGGGTGTATGGCACACCTCCTAGGGGAAGGGCACATCTACAACCTGGACTTTACCTAACAAATCAAACAATGTATCCTAATGGTCTGCACCTTCATATTAAAAAAAAATACATTGGGGGAACAGTCAATAGAAACGTTCTCTGAGGAAGCTCAGACATTCGACTTAACAGAAAAATATTTTATATTAGCAATTTAACATATGTTCAAAGATCTAAGGAAACCATGAACAAAGAACAAAATGAAAACAGAAGAAGAATGTTTCACTAATATACTACATCCATAAAGAGGTAAAAATTATAAAAGGAAATAGGATGAAATTTTGGAATTGAAAAGTACAAAAATTCACTATAGAAAGTCACCAGAAGATCTCAGCCAGAAGATAAAGAATTAGCAAAATTAAAGACTGGTCCATTGAAATTATCCAATCTGGGCTCTGCGCCCATAGCACAATGGTTATGGTGCCAGCCACATGCCCCGAGGCTGCAGGGTTCCAGCCCAGCCCAGGCCAGCTAAATAACAATGACAACTGCAACCAAAAAATAGCCGGGCATTGTTGTGGGCACCTGTAGTCCCAGCTACTTGGAAGGCTGAGGCAAGAGAATTGCTTAAGCCCAAGAATTTGAGGTTTCTGTGGGTGACATAGTGAGACTCTGTCTCAAAAAAATGAAATTATCCAATCTGGATAAGATATGATTAAAAAATAGATAACTTTAAACCTACCAAAAAATACATAGTAGGAGTCCCAGAGGAAGAACAGAAGAGAACAAGGCAAAACTAATAGTCAAAATTTCTCCAATTGGATGAGAAACATTAATCTAAACATCTAAAAGCCAAACAAACTCCAGGTAGGATAAAATTAATGGGATCTACATCTCAACATACCATAATCTGACTGTCCATACCCAATGACAGGGGACTTTTATTTGGCACATACAAAGAAATCTTGTAACTCAATAATAAAAAGACATATAATTCAATTTAAAAGATGAACAAAAGGTTTAAACACAGGTTTAGTCAAAGAAAATATACCAATGACCATTGAACACACAAAAAAATACCCATTATTATCAGTCATTAGGGAAAGGCAAGCCATACTGAGAGAGATTTTGAATTTATTCTTCCTCTGAAGTAACTGAAATTCTGTGAGGATGTGAGAAAATACATATGTTCATTAGCTCAATTTAGCCATTCCACAATGCATACATATTTCAAAATATCATATTTCATATGAGAAATATATACAATTTGTATTGTGCATTAAAACAAATAAGTTTCTTTTTAAAAAATGAGATGCCACTTCCTATAGGATGCTATACTTGAAAAACAGACAATAACAAATGTTGATGATGACGTGAAGAAATTTAAAGTCTCATACATTCCTGTCAAGAATACAAAATGGTAGAGCCATGTGGAAACAGCTTAGCTGTTCTTCAAAAATTATACATAAAATTAACATGTGACCAAACAAATCTATTCCTACATAAATGTTCAATATAATTAAAGGAATATGTTAACACAAAAATTTGTATGTGAAGGTTCTAGCAGCATTATTCGTAATAACTAAAAAATACAAACAACCCAAATGTTTATTAGCAAAAGGATAAGGAGAATGTGATATATTTATACAGTAAACATTATTTAGGGCTCGGCGCCTGTGGCTCAAGCAGCTAAGGCGCCAGCCACATACACCTAAGGTGGCGGGTTCGAATCCCCAGCCTGGGCCGCCAAACAACAATGATGGCTGCAACCAAAAAATGGCCGG
>CAUYQV010016005.1:0-30078 GCA_963574575.1 Galagoides demidoff | reverse complement strand
GCGTTGTGGCGGGCGCCTGTGGTCCCAGCTACTTGGGAGGCGGAGGCAGGAGACTCGCTTGAGCCCAGGAGTTGGAGGTTGCTCTGAGCTGTGATGCCATGGCTCTCTACCCAGGGGGAGAGCTAGAGGCTCCGTCACATAAAATAAAAGAGTCTAAAGTTGCTGTGGCTCAGCGCCTGTGGCTCAAGTGGCTAAGGTGCCAGCTACGTACACCAAAAGGTGGCAGGTTTGAATCCAGCCCGGGCCTGCCAAACAACAATGATGGCTGCAACCAAAAAAAAAAATAGCCAGGCATTGTGGTGGGTGCCTGTGGTCCCAGCTACTTGGGAGGCTAAGGTGGGAGACTCGCTTGAGCCCAGGAGTTGGAGGTTGCTGTGAGCTGTGATGCTACAGCACTCTACCCAGGAGGATAGCTTGAGGCTCTGTCTCAAAAAATAAATAAATAAATAAATAAAGTTGCTGTGAGCTAGGATGATGCCATGGCACTATACTCAGGGTGACAGAGTAAGACACAGTCAAAAAATTCACAAAAACCCAAACCAAAATATTTGTTATTAAAGTTTAAAAAATATTTACAAAATATTTTCTATTGGTTACCCACCCACCTCTCTTTGTAAAATTTTGCTTTTTCTCTGTAAACCTACCTTTCTCTTCCTCAATAAACTTTGTTTCACGCTTAACTTACTTTGGTGGGTCTGGTCATTCTTCCGCACATGTACACAAAAACACACACTCTCCTACTATGTGCACAGCTCTGGCTGCTGTTCCCGAAAATTCCACCAGAGGCCGCCAAAGCAACAGTCTCTTCTATTAAATGCTCCGGAGTTTCTCGCCAACTTTGGCGCAGCTCGGGTTCTACCCGGGAGGAGGCGCCAGTGGCCCGAGGAAAGCGAGAAAGAGCAGAGAGCTGGCGTTTGCTGGCGCAACAGTTCAGCTGTTCTGGAACACCCTGATCCATCTCCCACCTCTAACCTGCAGCTCAGAGAGCTCAGCTGTCAAACCCAAGAAACGAGTATCACCCAGAGACGTGATTCTTCACTGTCGTCTGCAGCCATACTTTAAAGTTTAGACCCTGCTCTATCTCCCCTCCCCCAACCTATAAATGGAGTCTCCTCCTGAAATGGTAGCTCATGCCTGTAATCCACTCTGGAAGTTCAAGGCAGGCTCCTCACCTGAGGTCAAGAATTTGAGACCACAGCTCAGCGGCTAAGGCCCCAGCCACATACACTGGAGCTGACAGGTTCCAACTCAGCCCGGGGCTGCCAAACAACAACGACTGCAACCAAAAAATAGCCAGGTGTTGTGGGGGGGCACCTTTAGTCCTAGCTATTTAGGAGGCTGAGGCAAGAGAATCGCTTAAGCCCAAGAGTTTGAGGTTGCTGTGAGCTGTGATGACAGCACTCTACCAAGGGTGACAGTGACTCTGTCTCTAAAAAAAAAAAGAGTTTGAGACCAGCCTGAGCAAGAGGGAGACCTCAACTAGCCAAGTGCCAAGTGTCATTGTGGGGGTCTGCAGTCCCAGCTACTGGGGAGGCAAGAGAATCTCTTGAGCCTAGGAGTTTTTTTTTTTTGGCCAGGGCTGGGTTTGAACCTGCCACCTCTGGTATATGGGGCTGGCGCCCTACTCCTTTGAGGCACAGGCACCGCCATTGAGCCTAAGAGTTTGAGGTGGTTGTGAGCTATGACTCTACAGCAATCTACCCAGGAGGACAGAGACTCTGTCTCAAAATATAAAACAAAATAATAAATGAGAGTACCTAGGTTTTGTGGTGCCTCTAATGAAAAGAACATCATTTAGGAATTTTGCAAAGCACACAAACAACATATGAACACATAGCTAGAACTCTTTCCAGGTAAAAATTAGGGAGGCTTGAAGTTTTTTTGTTTGTTTCGTTAGAGACAGAGACTCACTTTGTCACTCTCGGTAGAGTGCCATGGCGTCACAGTTCACGGCAACCTTCAGCTCTTGGGCTTAGATGCTTCTCTTGCCTCAGCCTCCCGAGTAGCTGGGACTACAGGAGCCGGCCACAATGCCCGGCTATTTTTCTGTTGCAATTTGGCCGGACCTGGGTTTGAACCCACCACCCTTAGTATATGGGGCCGGGGCCCTACTCACTGAGCCATAGGAGCCTTGAAGTTTAAGCTTTAGTGATTTCCAGGTAAAAGTGCACCTCTGATTACACATATGCATACTTACTGTCTTTGGTATGGACGTTTCAAGGGACAAGGATTTTTATCTGAATTGTTAGCTGCTGTGTCTTTTTTTTTTTGTAGAGACAAAGTCTCACTTTGTTGCCCTTGGTAGAGTGCCATGGCATCGCACAGCTCACAGCAACCTCCAACTCCTGGGCTTAGGCGATTCTCTTGCCTCAGCCTCCTGAGTAGCTGGGACTACAGGGACTATAGCACTGGCCAGAACGCCCAGCTTTTTTTTTTTTTTTTGAGATAGAGTCTCACCCTATTGCCCTCAGTAGAGTGCCAGGGTGTCTCAGCTAACAGCAACCTCCAACTCCTGGGCTTAGGCAATTCTCTTGCCTCAACCTCCTGAATAGCTGGGACTACAGGTGCCCACCCCATCCCGGGTACTTTTTGTTGCAGTTTGGCGGGGGTGGGTTCGAACCTGCCACCGTTGGTATATGGGGCCAGCGCCCTACCCACTGAACCACAGGCGCCGCCCTGAATTGTTAGCTTCTGCAGCCCTGTTCCTAGCTTTATTGTAGAAGCTTTATAACTATTTGTTGAATGAATGCATTTGGGCTGGTAGTTTTCCAGGTAGAGATGACAGCAGTCTGGCCTGGTGCATGGGTTTGGGGTGATATCACTGAAACCTCAGAATAATGAGTATAACATCCATTTCAAAGCTGGGGATGCAGACAGAACAGTGAAGCCAAGTGCCCAATCAGAAGTGTCACTGGGCCTAGAACCAGCTTCTGCTTCACCTCGCCTCCTCTTGGCTCCCAGCCACTGTCCTCCCCTTAACCCTCCTTGCACAAGGCCCTGATGCAATGCTGTACTGGCCTGGGGCACCCCTCTTGGGGGCAGCGCTGGGAAGGAGGTTTTGCAAGAGTTGGGGCAGGAAGCAGCGCCAGCCAGGGACAGGCAGGTCACGGAGATAAGGGTGCCCTGCCCTCTCCCTGAGCTCCTCCTAGCCTTCTGGTTTCCTCTTCCCTTCCCTTTCCCGGAAAGCACTGCCTGCACGCACCCTGGCCCCAGCCTCGCCCAGCTCCAGGCCTGGCCCTCTGACTCACCTCCTTTCACTCTTGCAGCCAGGTTGGGGGCTGATGCCTGCCTGCCACTGGAAGCCCTGCTGTGTGTGACCTAGGAGGCAGGGAACCCTCACTGGTAGCAGGTCCTGGTACTCAGTAAGAGTGACTGGCATGAAGAAAGTTCTAGGGCTAGGCTTTGGACTCAGGAGATACCTTGTAGGGGGATCCAGTGGCACCTCACCTCTAATCAAGCCAGCTCTCAGGTCAAGATGACTCAGACTGGCAGGTGTAAGGTTGGTATTTGTGTGTGAAGCATCCTTGGCCCCTGGGGAGTGGGGTGGTGCCTCCAGAAGTCAGAGCCTAATGACCCCTCAGCCTTCAGGACAGAGTCAGACCTTTCCACAGAGTTTGATTGGTTTCCACTTGGCTTAAGACCTGTGGCTCCCTGTGTGACCAGTCTTGAGATCTCAGAACCAGGTCACACAGGACCTGACCAAGGACCTCTAAAAAGGGAGGTGGCCATTTCCATCTTTCTAGGCTCTGATTAGATGTTCTAAACTAAGAAATGTCAAAACGGGGTGGCACCTGTGGCTTACGGAGTAGGGCGCCAGTCTCCGTATACCAGAGGTGGCAGGTTCAAACCCGGCCCCAGCCAAAAACTGCCAAAATAAATAAATAAAAAGTTTAAAAAAAAGAAAGAAAGAAAGAAATGCCAGAACATGGGTTGCAAATATTGTGATTTGCATATATGCCTTGCATTTATGTGGTTTATGCTTTTAAAAAATAAATAACAACCAGATATTATTTTAATTGGAAATGGGACAAAAGGCTATATTGAACATATTGTAGGAACATGAAGACTCTCAAGCCTGAGTTGTTCAGGCTTGATTTTTGAAAGTCATTGTCCCAGTGTGATCTTCAATGGGTCTCTTTCCCTTTCTGTAGTTCTCATCTGAAAAGCAATGGGCCCACACACCTGCCGGGGCTTGTTGAGAAAGTCCCCCTAATAAGGGCTCGAAACACTTTATTCTAACACATATGAAAGTATCTACCATGACAAGGGAAAGGGGCTGAGCTTTTCTTTCTTTCTTTTTTTTTTTTTTTTTGAGACAGACCCTCAAGCTATCCCCCTGGGTAGAGTGCTATGGCATCACAGCTCACAGCAACCTCCAACTCCTGGGCTCAAGTGAATCTCCTGCCTCAGCCTCCCAAGTAGCTGGGACCACAGGTGCATGCCACAGCGCCCGGCTATTTTTTTTTTTTTTTTTTGGTTGTAGCCATCGTTGTTTTGGTGTGCCAGGGTTAAATTCGAATCCGCCACCTTAGGTGTATGTGGCTGGCGCCTTAGCCACTTGAGCCACAGGCGCCAAGCCGGGGGCTGAGCTTTTCAATGTCCATCAGTTCAACTGATCCTTGAGGCCCGGGTTATGAAGCCCATTTTTCAGATGAGAAAATAGAGTCAGATAGGTTAAGCGATGAGCATCAAGGCTGGTTCTAGCCAGGCAAGGTGGCTCAGGCTTGTAATCCTAGCACTTTGGGAGGCAGAAAACTGAGGCTGATGGATGGCTTGCTAGACTTTTTTTTTTGCAGTCTTGGGCTAGGGCTGGGGCTGGGTTTGAACCCGCCACATATGGGTGGGGCCAGCGCCCTATTCCTTTGAGCCACAGGAAGGGCCTAATGGATGGCTTGAAACCAAGAATTTTTTTTTTTTTTTTTTTGCGGTTTTTGGCCAGGGCTGGGCTTGAACCCACCACCTCCAGCATATGGGGCCGGTGCCTTACTCCTTTGAGCCACAGGCGCCACCCCAGAACCCAAGAATTTAAAGTTATACTGAACTATGATGATACCACTGTACTCCAGCCTGGACAACAGAGCAAGACCCTGTCTTAAAAAAAAAAAAAAGGTTTATTTTATTCTCTGGCTGTGTTCAACCTGCCTTTCTACTAAAATATTAGCTAATTATTGTTCTTGTTACTATTCTTATAATAAACACTGGTCCCAGTAAGATTCTGAGGATTTAAATGAACTGATACTTCAAAGAGCGTACTACAGTGCGGAGCACATAAGAGCGCTGTTAGTGTTTTGTTAAATAAGATAAAAAGTACTTCAGGTCTCAGGCCCACAGGCAGTGCCCAAGAAACTTCTTCCCAGTGTTTCTCTGTGTCTTCCACCCTGGCTCTTTGCTGCGCCCCGTCCAGGAAGGGTTAAGGCGTTAATGATTTCCAAAGGAGCAGGGTTTTGTGCGCGCTACACACACACACAGCCTCTGTCCCCCTCCCTCCGCCCGGCCCCGAGCCTCTTATGCAAGCCGCCGGCGCCCGCCGGTTCCCAGGCCCCGCTGCAGCTGCGGGCGGAGGGGCAGGGCGGGGGCGGCGCTGTTTGTCTAGCGCGGCCGTGCCAAAGACTGCGGGCCCCAGACAGCCAGGCGCCTCCGTACACCTGGGGATGCTCAGGTTAAATAGCTCCGCATTCCTCGGGCCCAGCTGATGGAAACGCTCCCAGGCCGCCGCCGAGCCGGCCTCCAGATGGGCTGGGCCCGGGCCAAAGGGGAAAAGAGGGAAACGTGGAATCCAAAGTGCGCCTGAATGGCGGGGGAGGTGGCCCCGAGGCCCGCCTCAGCCCCTTCCTCTCCTGGAACAAGGCCCTGCGATGTAGGAGTGCGCGGGGGGTGGGACCCGCCACCCCGCCCACGACCCAGTGGGTGGGCTTGCTGGAGGGGGCCCACACGTGGGAGGGAGTGGGCGCACACGTGTGCCTCCGAGGACACTCCAAGGACATACAGGCGACAATTAATAATGATAATTTATAATTTATCAAACGCTCCGTGCCAGGCGCTATGCTAAGTGCGTCATTTGATTTATTTCATTTATACTGCAGTTCAATGAGGTGGGCACTATAAAACAGCCGCGGTGGGAAGGGTAGCAAAGGACACAATTTACCCACACATACTATGTTCTTTGGTGAAGTCCATAAAATGCTTGAGGAGGTAGTGGTACCAGGCTTAAGGTTAGTGCTCAATAAATAACAGTTAATTTTAATTTGATTTTGTTCATCCCTTTTCTGAGCTTGTTTCTTGTGCCAAGATCAGAATTCTGCCTTTAGCCCACGTGAAATCCTTTCTGTAAAGGGTTATCGACCTAAACCGAAGAGGCTGAGGCAAAATTAATACAAGTAGAGTTATTTGGGCCAAGTGTTGAACGTTCAACCCGCGAGCATAGAATTAAATTGCCCTGAATATACACTGATTAGCAGCAGTTACAAGTCCATTTTTAAAGGCAAAAAGGGGGACAGGAAATGGGCCTGATAACAAAGTTGTTTGCCAGGAATTCTCTTGGTTTACAGAAATAACATTGATTAGTGATTGGCTATAATCTATAATCTATGGGAGGAGTTATAGTGTCCGGTGTGATCTTATTAATTTATGGCTACTGGTAACAATAGCAAGTAGTTTCAAGAGATGACTACACAGCTCAAAGTGTAGGAGACAGTAGGGAGTAGGGCCTGATGATTGAGGTCTCATCTTAAATGTTTCTCTGGGCCTGATAATTAAAAGGACTTAACATTCCACAGATAAAAACTCTTTTCTGAGGGTTGAGCATAGAATCAGGCCCCTGCTACTAGGTCGCTATTTATTTTATTCTATTGCGTTTGTTAACAAAATGTATTAATAGTCCTTAACCCCTCTGGGACAAATGCTTTGCCCTTTCTGAGACTCAGTTTCTCCATATGTAATACATGGGAGTTGACCTGGCAGATACTTGAAAGTTACTGTCTCCAGGGCCTAGTAACTGCCCAGAGAGTTAGGTATTAGAACTTTTGAGGAAGGGTTTGTTAAAACAGTTGCCGCCCCCCCCCCCCACGTCAGTTCCTCTACAGAATTATTACACACATGGACATACAAACCCATCCATGCCCAGATGCTCATAGTAGGATACACAAGCCTAAACAACTGGAGGTTGCACACTTATCTGCAGAACCTATGTGCTCACATTTGCTCTTCTGCACACACCCAAGCATATCCTGATTTACGCCCCAGGCCTGCCATCAATAGATGACCAAGCCCCATGGCTGGGGGGCGGGTGGACTACCAGTTCACTCATGTTATATGCACAGGCCCAGACATTCATGTGCCCTCCCCTGTGAGTACAACCCCACATACATGTTCAGGCAGATAGACCCTTGCCAATGACATCTTTTTCCTGCTCAGGAGGGGGGGACTAGAGACTCACACCACCCTCAGAGCCCACGCATTAGCCCTGGGGGAATAGAGGTTTGAGCTGTAAGCAGAGGGAGGCCAAGGAGAGGGAGCTGACTCTGGACCCAGTGCAGGTGGTCCAGCAGCTGTGCCCAGTCTGGCCCTGCCAACTCACTCACCCACTTGGACAAGCCAAGAGCCCCAGGGCAGCCTGCTGGGATCCAGGATGAATCTGCCCATAGGGGAAGGCACTTCCTACTAGGGTAGGGAATGGGCATTAGTGCTGCTTCAGACAAGCTGTGACCCTGGGCAAGTCCCTTTCCACTGGATCCCACTTCCTACTATATCGGCATGGAGTGGGTGGTCCAATGACCGGGTTCTCAAAGTTAAATGGCTCGTTCAGTTATACTTTGCAACTCAAAGCCTTGGGAGGTTCATCTGCATTTTAACAACCTCCCCAGGTGATCCAGATGGCCCAATGACCACTTTGAGAAACCCTAAGAGATCTATAATTTTATGACACTGGGGAGCAGGGAAACGGCCAAGGATTGGGGGTGGGGTGGGGTGGTTAAAAGACACCGGAAACATTCAGACCGGTAAAAGCAACAGTCCAGATGTGACCCTCCTGTTCTCCTCCCAGCACCAGCTGTGAAGAAGGTCAGGGGTCAAATCCCAGCTCAGGGCCCTCCTTAGTCCAATCAGTCACAGCAACTTTACCATTTAAAGTTATTTGTTTAATAACAACAAGAAAAACACACCCCCACAGAACTATTGTAAAACAATATTCTCAGTCGGTGATCATTGTAATATACAATACAATTTCCTCAGAAATCTGAGAAGCACGAAACGTGACCATTTTTTAAAATGTCTGCTTTTCAAAAAATAGAAACACACGGGGGAGATTCCCCCCTCAAATCTCTGGTGACTGGTAAGTGTGGCAAGAAGGTCGGGCCTCTCCTCCTCAGTCCACCAGCCCTGGGCTGGATCCAGGAAGGGCCCAACGGCTCCCAATCTGTCTTGTTGTCCCTAGTTCCGGAGAGGAGCCTCGGTGGACCCAAGAACACTTATTTCTCTTGCCCCATGTAGAGTTGGGGTTCGCTGGTCTCTGGGGAAGGCGCTTCAGCGACACAAGATGCGATCATCCGCTGGAACACATGCGGCCTGGAAAAACGAAGTGAAAGGTGAGACAGGCAGGTTGGAGGGATCAAGGTTGCAAGCGCAGCAGCATTCCCTTTCCCGAGGAGACAAGATGGGTGTTTTCTGGTCTGTTTGGACATCCCCGCATAGCCAGGTGCCAGAAAGGAGGGAATGGAAAAATTGCAAGACACCCCTCCCGCCTCAGTTTCCCCAGTAGTAGAATGATCCAGTGCTCCAATTCGGACCTCACCTCGGCCGCCAGGGCGCTGATCTCGCCGTTGAGGGTGCTGAGCGGAGCCCGGACCGGCAGCCCACGGCCAGCTGGGGTCCCGACTTCGGATTCCGAGTTCAGTTCCAACTGTAGGTCTCTGATGTAGTCGATAACGTGCTGGAGAATCTCCACCTTGCTCACCTTGCGGTTCTGGGGCAAGGTGGGCACCAGCTCCTTAAGGCGCGAGTAGCAGCCGTTCATGTCGTAGAGCAACACGTTCACCTGCTGCTCGTCCAGGAGAGCGGGCAGACGTGCCCCGGCGCCGCCCGCGCAGCGCGAGATGGCCACGCTCTGCTCGGACAGACAGCGTACAACCTCGCCCGCGCCGCCCGAAGTCTTGCCCGCCTTCAGCGCACAGCTGGGGCCCACGGCGGCTGTGGCACTGCCACTGGCGACCTTCATGATCTTGATTAGGAGTTAAAACTGAAAAGAAGTGAGGTTCGAAAAAGGTGGAAGCTGAACGTAGTTGAAGATACTACTAGCAAAAGAAGACGATCTTAAAATGTTAGAGCCAAGCGCCACAGCCTGTCTTTTATAAAGACGCCGCGGCCCCCCGCGAGGGCGGGCTCAGAACGTTCAAAAGCAGCCAATAGTAAGCATGGGGGCGTGCCCTCGCGCTCTCTCCGGCCCCACCTCCAACCCAACTAGCACAACCTCGCGTTGGTGCAAAAGAGACCCAAGTTACAGAGTGGGTGGGTGAGAGTAAGGGGCAGGGCGACTGAAGGAAGCGAGGCCTGCCTTGGGCTCTTTAGAAAGGAGGTAAGGAAGCTAAGGTGATACTGCCAGTAACGCTAAGAACGCTCAGGAATCAGTTTTCCCATGTTCACTTTCTCATCTCTCCAGTTCCATTCCACAGATGAGAGAAACTGAGGCCCCGACGGAGAAGCCGCTTGCTTTGATTTGCCCAGAAAGCCCAGGACAAGAGTCTGGGTTTTCGCATCCTCTTGGAAAATTACCCTGGTCTCCAAATATCAGGGCAGAAATTTAAAGGGGACCCTTCATTACCTTGTGCTCCCTGAGGCTAGTTTCCCTTATCACTTCCCGCAGAATGTTCGTGTTAAAGTCCTTGGTACCAGAGGGCCTACCCTAATCCCCTCAGGTGGGAACAGTTACTTTGGTGAAGTCTTGAAGGGTAGGGGCTGGGACCTGAACTAGATAGAAGGAGCGCAGTGAAGGAAGGCTGCATCTGATTCTACCCTGAATTTCCATCCTTGCAAAAATTCCTGAATCTGTAGCAACTAGTGATTTTTAATTTTTCTCCCTTTTTTGGTTGGATTTTCTTCCCCCTTCAAAAGACCTCAGAGCAGGGTCTCCCTCCCACAGCGCAGCAGCTGTGGAGCTAAAATCTACCCACCCCCATTCCCGGACTGGTCTGTGTCAGCGGCTGAACAAGCAGCTCAGACCGTTAGACGCCAGGCCCGTGACGTCACCCATTCATAAAACCCGGACGGGCTGTCAAGCTGGCGCCGCGCGGGCGGTAGCTATGGAGACGGCAAACTCGGCTGGAGCGTTCCTTTGCACCCCTAGCCAATCACCTGCAGACCCCGGGCGGGAGGCCTGGGAATGTGCTCCTCGCAGGCTTAGTAGCTGGGTAAGGGTCACCTTACCTCTGCGTCCCACACCTGCAAGTCTCCCCCCTCCCAGGCCCGCAGCTTGGACCACTTGGGAGTTTCTTCACCGCCTCTCCCGTCCCAGCTCCCCTTTGGGCCTGGGGAAGGAGGCATGAATTCCTATACCAACTCTGCTGCTAGGTGAATTTAGGTGAGTCGCATGCTCTTTCTAAGCCCTAATGGTTAAGGGACCTATTTGAATAATAACAATCACAAACGTGTCCATTTGTTGCATTCTTCCTGCCAGGCACTGTATGAAAAGTTTCTCTTTATTATCTTTTGTGGTCCTTTCCACACCCATAAAGAGAGGAACTGTTTTTTTTTTTTTTTAATATACAAAAGAGGATACTGAGTCTCAAAAAACCTCCAAAGAACTGCAGTTGTTGTAATGGCTGCATTAATATAAAAAAGACACATAATTGTTAATTTTCTTTTCCTGCAAACGGCAGGTATTCTGACTCCAGAGCCATAGACATGCCACAGGTAGGGTAACTGAGGCTCAGAGGGTCCCAAGGCCACATGGTATTAGCAAGAGTAAAATACTGCTCCCATAAGGGAGGGTACTATTATGGTCCCTCCCTCCCCCCCCAGTTAATTCATTGGGTACTAGCAGGTTCTGTTTTCTCACAGAAATTTAGAGAAGTAAATCAGTCCACTGCCTCCACCATCAGGAAACCAGGAGGACTGATCGGTGAGACCAGCTTCAAAAGAGAGAGACATGATCAATTAATTAACTACTAGACTTCTCTTGCCCTTACTATACACCCCACTACTTTCCAAACTTCTAGGCCTTGCTTAGCAATCTTCTACTGATGGGCAAGAAAGTTTTGCTGCACAAAAGAATTGTTGAAGATTTTGATTTTGATGATCAACCAGAGGAAATTAGAATGTTAATTCATCACTGAGGGTTTATTAATTGACTCAGCAATTCTGCATGCTGCAATCAAATCCAGAGAAATTTATACAGATGAGCGCAAAAGATGTTTCTCAGTTAGAGGAGAAATTGAAATAACTTGAATAATTGAAATTGAAATAACTTGAATTGAAATAACAGTGGCTTTAACATAAATGATGAATGGAACATCAATGCTGAGACCTGCCTATGCAGTCTCTGGGAAGTGTGGCTCTGAGAGATATCTAGAATTTGCTGTTAATGGAAAAAGCAAGTGATAGATGGAGTGATCACCTAGTACCTCTCTTATGTAACAGAACAAACACATTGCTCCTAAGTATACATGTATCTAGAAGTAATTTTTTTTTTTTTTTTTTGAGACAGAGTCTCACTACGTCACCCTGGCGTCACAGCTCACAGCAACCTCAGACTCTTGGGCTTAAGTGATTTTTTTGCCTCAGTCTCCCAAGTAGTAGTTGGGACTTAAGGTGCCCACCAGAACGCCTGGCTATTTTTTGGTTGTAGTTGTTATTGTTTGGCAGAACAGGGCTGGGTTTGAACCTTCCAGCTCCTGTACATGTGGCTGGCACCCTTGTTGCTGAGCTACAGGCACCAAGCTGATTTTTTTTTTTTTTTTAATTTGAGACAGAGGGCTGGGCGAGGTGGCTCATTCCTGTTAATCCTAGCACTCTGGGAAGCCAAAGACGATGGCTTGCTTGAGCTCACAGGTTCAAGACCAGCCTGAGCAAGAGCAAGACCCTGTCTCTAAAAAATAGCCAGGTGTTGTGGTGAGCACCTATAGTCCCAGCTACTTGGGAGGCTGAGGCAAAAGAATCGCTTAAGCCCAAGAGTTTGAGGTTGCTGTGAGCAGTGACGCTACAGCACTCTACTGAGGGCAACATAGTGAGACTCTGTCTCAAAAAAAAAAAAAAAAAAGGCTTGGTGCCTGTGGCTCAAATGGCTAAGGCGCCAGCCACGTACACCTGAGCTGGCGGGTTCGAATCCAGCCCGGGCCGCCAAACAACGATGTTTGCAACCAAAAAATGGCCAGGCTTCGTGGCAGGTGCCTGTAGTCCCAGCTACTTGGGAAGCAGAGGTAGGAGAATCGCTTGAGCCCAGGAGTTGGAGGTTGCTGTGAGCTGTGATGCCACAGCACTCTACCCAGGGGGACAGCTTGAGGCTCTGTCTCAAAAAAAAAATTGAGACAGAGTCTTGCTCTGTCTCCCTGGGTAGAGTGCTATGGTGTCATAGCTCACAGCAACCTCAAATTCCCGGGCTCATGTGATCCTCATGCCTCAGCTTCACAAATAACTGGGACTACAGGCATCTGCCATCACACTTAGCTAATTTTCATTTATTTTTTTGAGACAATCTCACTTTGTCACCCTCAACAGAGTTCTGTGACAGCATATCTCACAGGAACCTCAAACTCCTGGGTTCAAGCAATCCTCTTGCCTCAGCCTCCTGAGTAGCTGGGACTACAGGCACTCACCGCCATAATGCCTATTTTGTTTGTTTGCTTTTTTGTTTAGAGACAGGCTTGTCTTAAACTTCTGAGCTCAGGCAGTGAGTGTTAGGATTACAGGCATGAGCTACCGCACCTGGCTATTTTTCTATTTTTTGTAGTTCTTTGAGTCTGGTTTCTTTTACTTTTCTTTCTTTCTTTTTTTTTGAAGAGAGGATCTCACTGTGTTGCCCAGGCTGGAGTGGATGGCACAATAGCTCACTTTAGCCTCTCTGAACTCCTGTGCACAAGCAATCCTCCCACTTCAGCTTCCTGAGTAGTATGGCAGCTATAGGTAAGCGCCCCCATATCTATCTGATTTTTTTTTTTTTTTAAGAGACAGAGTCTCACTTTGTCACCTTTGGTAGAGTGCGTGGTGTCACAGCTCACAGCAACCTCCAGCTCTTAGGCTTAGGCGATTCTCTTGCCTCAGCCTCCAGAGTAGCTGGGACTACAGGCGCCGGCCACAACACCTGGCTATGAGACAGGGACTTTCTATGTTGTCTAGGCTGGGCTTGAAATCCTGGCCTCAAGGAATCCTTCTATCTCAGCCTCCCAAAGTGCTGGGATTGATCCACCACACCCTGAGTCTTTTTTTTTTTTTTTTTTGAGTCTAACTTTGTCGCCCTTGGTAAAGAGCCATGGCTTCATAGCTCACAGCAACCTCAAACTCTTGGGCTCAAGCGTTTCTCTTGCCTCAGCCTCTGAAGTAACTGGGACTACAGGCACCTACCACAACACCCAGCTATTTTTAGAGACAAGGTATTGCTTTGGCTCAGGGTGGTCTTGAACTTGTGAGCTTAGCCAATCCACCCACCTCAGCCTCCCAGAGTGCTAGGCTTAAAGGTGAGAGCCACCGCACTTGGCCCTTTTGATTTTTTTGAGACAGAGTCTCATTTCATTGCTCTTGGTAGAGTGACATGGTGTCATAGCAACCTCAAACTCTTGGGCTCAAGTGATCCTCTTATCTCATTTTTCATTTTTAGTAGAGATAGGATCTCATTCTTGCTCAGGCTGGTCAAGAACTGGTGAACTCAAGCAATCCACCACCTCAGCTCCCAGAGTGCTGGGATTACAGGCGTGAGCCACCATGCCTGGCAGCACCCTGAGTCTTTTTTTTTTTTTTTTGAGATGGAGCCTCAAGCTGTCCCCCTGGGTAGAGTGCTGTGGCATCACAGCTCAAGGCAACCTCCAACTCCTGGGCTCAAGTGAGTCTCCTGCCTCCGCCTCCCAAGTAGCTGGGACCACAGGCGCCTGCCACAACTCCTGGCCATTTTTTGATTGCAGCCATCATTGTTTGGCAGGCCTGGGCTGGGGATTCGAACCCGCCACCTTAGGTGTACATGGCTGGCGCCTTAGCCGATTGAGCCACAGGCGCCGAGCCAGCACCCTGAGTTTTTCTTTATCTATATTCATTACCTTTTATTGATGAGTAGTATTTCATTGTATGGATATACCACAATTTGTTTATCTGAGCACCTGTTGAGAGATACTGGATTATTTATAGTTTTTGGTTGGTACAGGTAAAGCAGCTATGAACTCTTTTTGTGTGTGTGTGTGTAGACAGAGTCTCACTTTATCGCCCTCAGTAGAGTGCTGTGGCATCACACAGCAACCTCCAACTCCTGGGCTTAGGTGATTCTCTTGCCTCAGCCTCTCAAGTAGCTGGGACTACAGGGGCCCGCCATAACGCCCGGCTAGCAGCTATAAACTCTTGTATCTGGGTATTTATGTGAACTTATGCATTCATTTCTCTTAGGTAAATACTTAGATTTTTTTGGTTTTTCAGTTTTTTTAAAGACTTTGTTGACCTAAGTAGGGTGCCATAGCATCATAGCTCACAGCAACCTCAGACTTTTGGGCTGAAGAGATCCTCTTAAGTAGCTGGAATTACAGGTGCCTGCCACAACACCTGGTTAATTTTTCTTTTTCTTTTTCTTTTTCAGTTTTTTGGCCACAGCTGGGTTTAAACCTGCCATCCTCGGCATATGGGGCCGGCGCCCTACTCCTTGAGCCACAGGTGCCCTCTTCCTTTCCTTTTTTTTTTTTTTTTTGAGACAGTCTCACTTTGTCATCCTGGGTATAGTACTGTGGCACTGTACCTCATAGCAACTTCAAACTCTTGGGTTTAAGAGATCCTCTTGCCTCAGCCTCTCGAGTAGCTGGGACTATAGGCACCTGCTACACAACACCTGGCATATATATTGTGTGTGTGTGTATATATATTTATTGATTGATGGATTGATTGCAGTTTTTGGCCGGGGCTGGGTTTGAACCCACCACTTCCGGTATATGGGTCTGGCACCCTACTCCTTTGAGCCACGGGCGCTGCTCCAATGCCTGGCTATTTTTAAAGCCGAGTTCTCCCTTTTGCTCAGGCTGGTCATGAATTTATGAGCTCAAGCAGTCCACCTGCCTTGGCCTTCCAGAGTGCTAGGATTATAGCTGTGAGCCAGGTAAATAGCAATAAAATGACTGGGTCAGACCGGGTGCACTAGCTCACACCTGTAACCCTAGCACTCTGGGAGGCTGAGATGGGTGAATTGCTGAGTTCAAGAGTTCCAGACTAGCAAGAAAGTGAGCTAGAAAGTGAGACCATTCTCTACTAAAAATAGAAAAATTAGCCAGGTGTTCTAGTGGGAACCTATAGTCTCAGCTGTTCAAGAAGCTGAGGCATGAGGATCTCTTGAGCCCAGAAGTTTGAGGCTGCTGTGAGCTATGATGACATCATGGCACTCAATCCCAGGGTGACAGTAAGACTATGTCTTAAGAAAAAAAGGGGGAGCCTGTCTCTTCTAAAAATAGAAAAACTAGCTGGCATTGTGGCAGGTGCCTATAGTCCCAGTTACTCAGGACGCTGAGACAAAGGATCTCTGAAGCCCAAGATTTTGAGGTTGCTGTGAACTATGACGCCTTGGCACGTCAGCCTCTTGGTGACTGAGTGAGACTCTGTCTCAAAAATAAAAAACAATTCCAATTCCTCCACATGTTCTTCAGCAGTTGGTATAGTTGGTCATTTTTAGCCATTCCAAAAGATATATTGTGGCATCTCACTGTGTATTAATTTGTATTTTCCTAATTACTAAAGATGTTGGGCATCTTATCTTTTCTTTTTTTTTTCTGCGGTTTTTGGCCGGGGTTTGAACCCGCTACCTCAGCATAAGAGGCCGGCACCCTACCCCTTAGAGCCATAGGCGCCAACCGACATTGAGAATCTTTTCATGTGTTGCCATCCATAGATCTTCTTCGGTGAAGTGTCATTCAACTAACTCTCTTGCTCATTAAAAACAAATATTTTTAGGCCAGGCTCAGTGGCTCATGCCTGTGATCCTAGCACTCTGGGAGGCTGAGGCAGCTGGATTGCTGAGCTCACAGGTTTGAGACCAGCCTGAGTGAGTGCGAGACTCCCCCATCTCTGAAAAATAGCCTGTGACTTAAGTAGCTAAGGTGCCAGCCACATACACCTGAGCTGGCGGGTTTGAATCCAGCCCGAGCCCGCCAAACAATGATGGTTGCAACCAAACAATAGCTGGATGTTGTGGCAGGCGCCTGTAGTCCCAGCTACTTGGGAGACTGAGGCAAGAGAATCGCTTAAGGCCAGGCGTTGGAGGTTGCTGTGGGCTGTGATGTCACAGCGCTCTACTCAAGGCGACAGCTTGAGGCTCTATGTCTCAAAAAAAAAAAAAAAAAAAAGATAATAGCTTAAGCCCAAAAGTTTGAGGTTGCTGTGAGCTCTGACGCCACAGCACTCTACCTAGGGCGACAAAGCGAGACTCTGTTACAAACAAACAAACAAACAAACAACAACAAAAAACCCAGATATTTTTAGCCAATGTGACTAGTCCCAGCTGCTCAGGAGGTTGAGGTGGGAGGTTCACTTGAGCCCAGGATTTCAAGGCTATAGCACACTATGATTGTGCCTGTGACTGTGACTAGCCACTAGTCTAGAAAATGTAGGGAGATCTCAACTATAAAATAAATAAATAAGGAAAGAAATAATAAAAAGAGATCCCTTATATTCTTCAACCATTTTTTCCAATGGTAGCAACATCTTGCATAACTATAGTACAAAATTGCCTGCAACCAGATTTCAAGTTAAATTCAGATTTTACCATATTTATACAAATATGCACTCCTTTGCATGTGTTTTTTTTTTAGTTCCGTGCAGTTTTTTGTTGGTTTTTTGAGACGAGGTCGCTCTATGTTACCTGGGCTGGTTTTGAACTTTTGGGCAGAAGCAATCCTCCTACCTAAGCCTGCTAAGTAGCTGGGTCTACAGGTGTGTATCACTGTGCCCAGCTAGTTCCATGCAGTTTTATCTCATGTCAATTCATGTGACCATCACTATAGTCAAAGACTTCCATCACCAGGATTCTTCATGCTACTCTTAAATATTTTGCTCATTTCTTTTTTTTTTTTCTTGTAATTTTGTGTGGGGTCTAATGGAGACTAGAGAACATGCTTGGCAAATTTCAAAAGAACTGTAACACTTGCTCATTTCTTTTTTTTTTTTTTTTTTGAGATGGAGCCTCAAGCTGTCCCCCTGGGTAGAGTGCCATGGCATCACAGCTCATAGTAACCTCCAACTCCTGGGCTCAAGCGAGTCTCCTGCCTCTGCCTTGCAAGTAGCTGGGACCACAGGCGCCCGCCACAACGCCCGGCCATTTTTTGGTGCAGCCATCATTTTTGTTTGGTGGGCCTGGGCTAGGGATTCGAACCCGCCACCTTAGGTGTACGTGGCTGGCGCCTTAGCCGATTGAGCAGAGCCTGCTCATTTCTTTTTAATCCAGTTATTTATTCTTATTGAGTTTTGAGTTTATTGCATATTTTGAATACAAATCCTTTACCAGATATATGCTCTACTAATATTGTCTCCTAATCTGTGTGTGGTCTTTTCATTTCATAACATCATCTTCTGAAAGGTAGAAGTCTTAAATTTATTTAATGAGCAACTTATCAGACACGGTGGGCTCTGGCCTGTAATCCTAGCACTCTGGGAGGCTAAGGAGGGTGGATAGCTTGAACTCAAGAGTTTGAGATCAGCCTAAGCAGAAGCAAGACCCCGTCTTTACTAAAAATAGAAAAACTGAGGCAAGAGGATCTCTTGAGCCCAAGAGTTGAAGGTTGTGTTGAGCTATGATGCCAGGGCACTCTACCCAGGGTGACAGCTTGAGACTCTGTCTCAAAAAAAAAAAAAAATCAACTTATCAGTGTTTGTAGCAGATCTTGCTTTTATTATCATCTAAAAAGACCACTGCTTGGCGGAGCAACGTGGCCCATGCCTGTAATCCTAACACTCTGGGAGGCCAAAGCCAGTGGATTGCCTGAACTCAGGTGTTCGAGATATGCCTGAGCAAAGGACACCCCACATCTCTACAAATAGAAAAACTAGCCAGGTATTGTGGCAGGTGCCTATAGTTCCAGGTACTTGGGAGGCTGAGGCAAGAGGATCGCTTGAGCCCAAGAATTTGAGGTTGCTGTAAGCTATGATGCCATGGCAGTCAACCCCAAGAAGAAATCTCCACTCAACCTAGGATCACAAAGATTTTTTCCTATATTTCCTGTACGTTTTACAATTTTTTTTTTTTTTGTGCAGTTTTTGGCCGGGGTCGGATTTGAACCCACCACCTCCAGTATATGGGGCCCGTGTCCTACGCCTTTGAGCCACAGGCGCCGCCCTACATTTTGCAATTTTAAGTTTTACATTTGGGTATATGATCCATTCGTTTTTCTTTCTTTGTTTCTTTTATTGAGATAGGGCCTTGCTGTGATGCTCAGGTTGGATTCCAAATCGTGGGGCCCAGTGATCCTCTTACCTCATTCTGCTAAGTAGCTGGCACTATACGCCTAGCCTTCTTTCTTTTATTCTTCAGCTAAAATAGCAGAATACCTGGTTTATTATGTACTTGTTACACTTGGGCACAACTGAGAGCAGAACTAGTTTAGAATATCCAGGGCAGAGGACCATCAGGGACTCTTAGTATGAGCAAGGTGGTTCTCTTAGAGGTGGTCTTGGTGATTGGATGGCGATGAAAATTCTAGATCCATTGCCAGACAAGTTCTAGACAGTAGCAAGCAGTCCAGTAACTTGTATCCCAAGCCTCTGGTATCCATGTTTTTGCCTTTGTGGACTCCACATGTGCACAAGCTGGTGGTTTCCTTGGACCTGTGCCTCATCTTTCTTCTTTTATGCTTTAGCTTGTGCATTTGCTTCCTCCTCATCTTTTTTTTTTTTTTTTTTTTTGAGACAGAACCTCAAGCTGTCCCTCTGGGTAGAGTGCTGCCGTGGCATAGCTCACAGCAATCTCCAACTCCTGGGCTCAAGCGAGTTTCCTGCCTCTACCTCCCAAGTTCCTGGGACCACAGGCACCCGCCACAACGCCTGGCTATTTTTTTTTTGGTTGCAGCCATCGTTGTTTGGTGGGCCCGGGCTGGATTCGAACCCGCCACCTTAGGTGTATGTGGCTGGTGCCTTAGCCACTTGAGCCACAGGTGCCGAGCCGCTTCTTCCTCATCTTGGCTCTGAGGGCATGGAGATTTCTAAGAAAATTACACTAAAGCCAAGAGAAGACGATCTATTATTTCTTGACTATATTTTTTAAACATTATTTTTTACTTTGTGTGATAGAAAGCCAACTTGGCTCTGCACCTGGGGCTCAAGGGGCCAAGGCGCCAGCCACATACACCCAAGGTTGCGGGTTCAAATCCAGCTTGGGCCCGCCAAACAACAATAATGGCTGCAACCAAAAAAAATAGCCGGGCGTTGTGGCAAGCGCCTGTGGTCCCAGCTACTTGGGAGGCTGAGGCAGGAGTCTTGCTTGATCCCAGGCGTTGGAGGTTGCTGTGAGCAGTGAAGCCATGGCACTCTACCCAGGGGGACAGCTTGAGGCTCTGTCTCAAAAAAAAAAAAAAAATAGTAAGCCAACTCCAGGACTGGTAAGGTGCCTCACTCCTGTAATCCTAGCACTTGAGGAGACCAAGGTGGAAGGAGCTCTTGAGCTCCAGAGTTGGCGATCAGCCTGAGCAAGAGTGAGACCCTGTCTCTACTAAAAATAGAAAAATTATCCAGGTATTGTGCTGCACACTGGTAGTCTCAACTACTCGGGAGACTGAGGCAGAAGGATCACTTGTTTGTTTGGAGACAGAGTCTCACTGTGTCGCTCTCCATAGAGTGCCATAGCATCACAGCTCACAGCAACCTTGAACTCATGGGCTCAAGTGATTCTCTTGCCTCAGCCTCCCAAGAAGCTGGGACTACAGGCGCCCGCCACAACACCCGGCTATTTTTTGTTGCAGTTGTCATCATTGTTTAGCTGGCTTGGGCCAGGTTTGAACCCACCACCCTTGGTGTATCTGGCTGGCAGTGTAACCACTATACTACAGGCACCGACCCTTTTTTTTTTTTTTTTTTTGGAGACAGTGTCTCAGTTTGGTCACCCTGGGGTTGAGTGACATGATGTTATAGCTCACAGCAACCTTAAACTCCTGGGCTCAAGCGATCCTTTGCCTCAGCCTCCTGAGTAGCTGAGACTACTCAGGCACCTACTGTGGCACCTGCCACAACATCCAGCTACTGTTAGAAATGAGGGTCTCACTTTTGCTCAGGCTGTTTTCGAACTCCTGAGCTCAAGCAGTCTGCCCACCTCAGCCTCCAAGAATGCTAGGATTACAAGTCTGAACCACTGTGCCTGGTCTGGGCCCAAGATTTTGAGGTTTCTGTGAGCTATGATGCTATAGCATTTCATTCAGGGCAACAAAGTAAGACTCCCATCTCAGGCTCGGCGTCTGTGGCTCAAACGGCTAAGGCGCCAGCCACGTACACCTAAGGTGGCGGGTTCGAATCCCTAGCCCGGGCCCACCAAACAACAATGATGGCTGCAACGAAAAAATGGCCGGGCGTTGTGGCGGGTGCCTGTGGTCCCAGCTACTTGGGAGGCGGAGGCAGGAGACTTGCTTGAGCCCAGGAATTGGAGGTTGCTATAAGCCATGATGCCATGGCACTCTACCCAGGGGGATAGCTTGAGGCTCCGTCTCAAAAAAAAAAAAAAAAAGACTCCCATCTCAAAAAACGAACAAAAAAAGACAACTCCAAATGTTTGGTATACCTTCTTCTCTTCCTCTGGGCCTGACTGCTGGTCTCAGTGAGGTAGAATGCCAAGAATACTTTGCAAATTGGGAAGAAAGAAATCAAGGGACAATTAGGACCCCAAATAATTAAGTGCACTTAACATTCTTGACCATCAGCTTGGCTCAGCACCCATAGCACAGTCATTATGGCACCAGCTACGTACACCAAGAGAGGCAGGATCAAACCCAGCCCAGGCCAGCTAAACAACTGCAACAAAAAAATAGCTGGGCGTTGTGGCGTGCACCTGTAGTCCCAGCTACCTGGAAGGCTGAGGCAAGAGAATTGCTTAAGCCCAAGAGTTTAAGGTTGCTGTGAGCTGTGACTCCACAGCACTCTACCAAGGGTGACTCTGTCTAAAACAAACAAACAACATTCTTGACCATCCACTTCCTGCCAAGTGCTGTGCTAGCCACTGAGGCATAGGTAAGAACTGCTCTCACATGAGGACTGTATGATGAATATTTCCTGCTAGCTGTCTTAGAAACACAAAGGATGAGTTGTGTCTGGGAGGAAATCAGAGAGACTTCCCAGGTAGGAATGGCACAGGAGAGATGGCCTAAATGAGGGTATGTGTGTGACACAGGTGGTTGGGCAAATTAACTGTGTTGACATTGTGGGGAGAAACAGTCAACAGCAGGTTGAAGGGCTGAGGCCTAGGATCCAACAATTTAGGATTCAAATTCTTATTTTACTGTGTGACCTGGAGTAAGACCCTTCACCTTTCTGAGCCACTACTTCCTCATCAGCAAAATAACAAATGTTCCTACCTCCCTTGGTTACTGCAAGGAATCATTGAGACTAGGCTTGCAAAGCATTTGCACATAGCAGGTGCTTGCTTAACAGTGGAGCATCCTTGCATCTGCTCAACTCGAGGCCAGGGCGCTGGGACCCAGTTGGTTAGTTTTGCCTCAAGCTTACAGGCCGCATGATATGTTCTTTTCACTGTGCTCCCCTCAGACTTCCCATCTGCAATGACATTTCCCTACATAGACATTCCTCCCAGGCCTATGGGGAAGAGTTGGCTTCATTTCAGTCCAGAAAATGTCCAGTACTCTGTTAGACACTGGGTTCTTGGTTTTTTCTTTTGTTTTCTGTTTCTATTTTTTTTTTTGAGACAGAGCCTCAAGATCCCCCTAGGTAGAGTGCCATGGTGTCACAGCTCATAGCAACCTCCAACTCCTGGGCTCAAGCGAGTCTCCTGCCTCCGCCTCCCAAGTAGCTGGGACCATAGGCGCCCGCCACAACGCCCGGCCATTTTTTGGTTTCAGCCATCATTGTTGTTTGGCAGGCCTGGGCTGGGGATTTGAACCCGCCACCTTAGGTGTACGTGGCTGGTGCCTTAACCGACTGAGCCACAGGCGCTGAGCCTTCTGTTTCTATTTTTGAGACAGAGTCTCACTTTGTTGCTCACAGCAACCTCCAATTCTTGGGCTTAGGTGATTGTTTTGCCTCAGCCTCCATAGTAGCTGGGACTATAGGCGCCCGCCACAACGCCTGGCTATTCTTGTTGCAGTTGTCACTGCTGTTTTAGCTGTCTGGTGCTGGGTTCAAACTCGCGACCCTCCATATATGGGGTTGGCGACCTACCCACTGAGCCACAGGTGCTGCCCTAGACACTGGTTTTTAATCTCTTACATTTTTAAGGCCTGACAAGGAGGTTAGATAACAACTGCCTCTTAATCTTGATGTCAAAATGGGCATTTTTCTGGTCTTCTCCTTGGTAGTGTAAATTTAGTATTTTCCTTCCAATCTTCCTTACCCAGGTCAGCTCAAGAAAATAGGGCCCTCGGCTCAGCGCCTGTGTGGCTCAAGTGCCTAAGGCGCCAGCCACATATGCCTAAGGTGGCAGGTTCAAATCCAGCCTGGTCCCGCCAAACAACAATGATGGCTGCAACCAAAAAATAGCCTGCCGTTGTGGCGGGCGCCTGTAGTCCCAGCTACTTGGGAGGCCAAGACAGGAGACTGGCTTGAGCCCAGGAGTTGGAGGCTGCTGTGAGCTGTGAAGCCACGGTACTCTACCCAGGGGGATAGCCTGAGGCTCTGTCTCAAAAAAAAAAAAAAAGAAAAAATAGAGCCCTCATCTGGTGGCCAGGAAACGTGGAGGGCTCCTTCAGTGAACCCCCCCACTCTCTCTCAACCTACCCTTCATGTCCCAGTCTTTTAGGAAGTCCTTTTCATGTTCCTGGCACCATTTGATTTCACACCTGCTTCTTGGGGCTGGTAGCAGCTATATTATTAGAATGCCTCATTTCACAGCAGGGTATACAGGGGCCCAGACAGGAAAAGGGACTATCCCTTGTTGTCTTAAAATCCTGGCTCCAGCACTGACAAACTGGGCCTCATTTTTTTCATCCGTAAACTGGAGCAGTGCTCATCTGTCTTCATAGTGTGGTTGTGAAGGTGAAATATGCCATGCCAAGAGCTGACCACAGCACCTGGTGATGAGCAAGAACGCCTTCTCCTTAGAATTTCTCTGTCATTACAACTACCTTTCTGCTTTCCAGGGTGCCTCCCATGACCCCCAGGGTTCCAGGCAAATGGTTCATGTTTACTCATCACTCCCTGAATGTCAGATGTGGTTCCAAGTATGAACCTGAGATAGTGGAGCTTGGGAGGGGAGGGGCCACGTGTTTTAACTCAGAGCCTATTGCAGTGCCTGGCACATGGGACACACCGAATGAATATTTGTTGAATGAGAAATAAATAGCCCATGGCATAAGCAGTAATATCATGTTCCCTTTACAGCTGAAGCCACTGACTCCTAGAGAGGTGACTTGCTTCAGATCACACAGCTGGGAAGTGAGGCAGGGGCTGCACGCGTGCATGTCCAGCGCTGCACAGTGAAGCCTTCTTGACGTGTGTTCATGTCCAGTATATTCCACCCTGCCCCTCCCGGGAGTCTTGGCCTTGTAGACTCTAGGGCGGTCCTGCCAGGTGCCACGTGACACATTCTGGCCCAGCAGCTGCTCCCCAGATGTGCCCACAGTGCAGTCTTCCAGCCGCCAGGCCGGCGCCTCTGGGCTGGGACTGCTGGAGCTGCAGGGGAGAGACCTTTGGCTCTGGCTGTCCCCGCCTCCCCTCTTGTAACAGTAGACTAGCCCCCTACACACCAGAACTGTGTGCCCAGCCCCCTTCCCTTGCTCAGGGCCCCTGCCCACTACCATTGCATCTCCTGCCCTTTCTCTGACTAGCTACATGGCCTTCTGTCTTAAACTTGCTCAGTCCTGTCTCAGGGCTCTTGTCCTGGCTGTTCCCTTAGCCTAGAATATTCATCAACCCTAGATCTTTGTAAAACTTCACATTCTTAAAGTCTCAGGTCAAAAGTCACCTTCTCAGCGGCACCTCTGGCTCAAAAGGGTAGGGCCCTGGCCCCATATGCTGGAGGTGGCGGGTTCAAACCCAGTCCTGGCCAATATATATATATATAAAGTCACTTTCGCAAATGCATTCTCAGACACTCCATACTTCTTTCATATAACTCTACTCCTAATTAGTCATCGAAATTATTACCATCTGAAATAATCTTTGTTTTTTTTGTGTATCGTCTCTTCCCTGCTCCCTCTTCCCTCCCCAGGCTGTGAGCGCTAAGAGAGCAAGAACCACTGTCCTGGCTTGGCGCCTGTGTTCAGTGGTTAGGGCACCAGCCGCATACACCAGAGCTGGCGGGTTTGAACCCAGCCCTGGCCTGCCAAACAACAATGATAACTACAACCAAAAAAACAATAGCTAGGCATTGTGGCGGATGCCTGTAGTCCCAGCTACTTGGGAGGCTGAGGTTAGAGAATTGCTTAAGCCCAAGAGTTAGAGGTTGCTGTGAGCTGTGATGCCACAGCACTCTACTGAGGGAGAGGGAGACAAAAACAAAAAAAGAACCACTGTCCTTTTGGTCACAGCTGTATCCCAGAGCTGAACTAGGGCCTGGCCCAGAGAAGATAAGCAATTGGCTCAGGTCACATAGCAACACTTAGGATAGACTGATGTTTAGAGTAATGTCTATTGAATAATGAATTGTTGCTTATGATCCTCATGTGCAAAATGGGGACAAAATTTGAACCTACCCAGAGTACTTAGTACATGGTAAGCTTTCAGAAATGGGGACCAGAATAGACAGTTTTGTGTCCTTCCAGAAGTCTCATTTTTCTATTGCCCAAACTCAGCAGGAGGCAGTGGATAGGCACAAAGTGTGGGGACTTTAAGCTCTCTGCCCTTAATAGGCTGTGAAACCCCTGCTAAGTCCCTTTCCCATTCTGGACCTCAGTTTCCCCATCTGCAAAATGGGACTGTTGCCAGCCCTCCCTCCTGGGTACTTCTAGGGAGTGTAGGGGTCTAGGCCTGGGTCCACCTTTTGCCTCCCATCCTGTTTTCCAAAGAGGCCCCAGAACAATGGACGGGAGGATGGAGCCTGCCAGTCTGGGCCCCTCCCCGGTCTCCTGCAGATGGATGGGGGTGGGGCCTTCCTGTGGTTGCACAAAGGGCCACTGCTGCCCTAGTCTCCAGCCGCTAAAGGGAGGGATAGAGTCAAGGCTCAGGGAGCATCCATCTCAGGTTACTGGGTACAGGCCAAATCTGCAGGGCTACACACACACACACACACACACACACACACACGGCTGTACAAATCCACAGAGCAATATGTAAATATACATTCCCACACAACCAACACAGCATACATAAGCACAACTGACACAATTGACAAATCCATTTGACAGCAACACACCAGTACACACAACCAACAGAACAACCTGCCAAAATGCACAATGTATGAGATTCCATAACATGTAATCAACATGCTAGCCTCAATGCACACAAACAAAACACCAAATCTGCATAATTGGCACAGCCAACACACCAAACAAAATAGACACTAAGGAGGCAATAGGTCAAAACACCCAATTGTCACAGCTAACAGAACCACGCACAAATCAGCACATCCACAGTAATCCCTCAATACACACAACACACAAGTACATGTCCTTATGCTGCAACACACATTTACACTTATACAGTAATGATCACACCCAAACACCAGCCACACCTAAATGCTGACCTGCCTGCCCACAGCCTTGCAGAAAACAATCAAATTCAAAAAGATAAACAAGCTTCCTAGGTACCCCAGCCCCACAATATGCATTTCTTTTCTTTTTTTTGTTTTTTTGAAGTTTTTGTCTGTGGTCGGATTCGAACCCGCCACCTCCAGTATATGGAGCCAGTACCTTACTCCTTGAGTCACAGATGCCACCTATATACAATATGCATTTCTTTTTTTTTTTTTTTTTTTTTTGAGACAGGAGCCTCAAGCTGTCGCCCTGGGTAGAGTGCCATGGCATTTCAGCTCACAGCAACCTCCAACTCCTGGGCTCAAGCGAGTCTCCTGCCTCAGCCTCCCAAGTACCTGGGACCACAGGCGCCTGCCACAACGCCCAGCTATTTTTTGGTTGCAGCCATCATTGTTGTTTGGCTGGATTCGAACCCACCATCTTGGGTGTATACGTGGCTGGTGCCTTAGCCACTTGAGCCACAATATGTATTCCTAATCAACACCCACACTCTCCAATTCAAAGACCCTATACTGCCTCCGACCACCCCCGAAGTCTGTCTATCTATTTATTTATTTTTAGAGACAGATTTTCACTTTGTCGCCTGTGGTAGAGTACCTTGGCGTCACAGCTCACAGCAACCTCTGGCTCTTGGGCTTAGGCAATTCTCTTGCCTCAGCCTCCTGAGTAGCTGGGACTAAAGGTCACACCACAACAGCCAGCTATTTTTTTGTTGCAGTTTGGCCAGGGCTGGGTTCAAATCTGTCACCCTCAATATATGGGGTCAGCGCCATACTCACTGAGCCATAGGCACTACCTCTGAAGTCCTTTTAGATATAGGTAGTCCCCTTCCTCTCAACATATACAACTCAGAATTCTGCATAAGGCCCATAGACACACAACTATACCTACCCAGCCCCTGGGCACCTCATACCTATGAATGCAGGCCTGGGCCCTGCCCAGGGTGGAGATGTGGGAACTGGTCTGACCCTGGCAGCCAGAGAGGCTGATGCCACCAGTTGGGAGTGCCCAGTTGGCCACACCCTAGGCAAAGCCCAGCAGAGACTGCTGACCACAGCTCTGAGGCCCCACAAGGGACCTCTGAGTGAGATGAGGGGAGACTGACAGAAGACTTTGGGCAGATGGCTTTCCTGTATTCCCCCTGAGTGGTAGACAGGATGTCCTTGAGGTCCCCTCCCAGAAGCAGCAGCCGCACCCCTTACCCCCTGCACTCACCCTGGCTGTCCTTTGACTCACCTGCCTCCCATACACCTGGCTCACCCTCCACTGCCCTAAGGCCTGGAACACAGGAACTGGCTGAGATTGAGTGTCTCAGGACCCTGCCCAGCTCCCTGCCCACCCTGGGAGCCTAGGGCAACCACCGCCCTCCCTGCTCAGCCCAACCCTGAGTACCCTGTCGCTTCTCGGTGGCACCTCCAGCTGCACCCTCACCTCAGGGCACAGCAGGGCTATACTCCTCAAGTACTATGACTCATGACGATCTCTTAAGTTTTCTTTTAAAAAGTATTAATTTTTTGCTGATGCAAAAGTGGTGATTTGCCAGTTGAAGTTAAGACATCTAAAAACACTTAAGGAAAAAAGGGACCCTTCTTCATGGGAAACAGCAGAGTGAAGTCTCTCAGAGAACTAAAGGGCCCCTGAGTTCCCATCCTGGCTCCACTAATTACGAGCTGTGTGACTGTAAGTCACATCTCAGTTTTCCCTTCTATGAAAGTGGAGTTGGTGAGAATTCCCAACTATGAGGAGTAAATGAATTAAGTCACATAAAGAGGTTAGAATGGTTCCTAGCGCAGTCAGTATTTTATAGACACTAGTTGTTATTACTCCACTGACCTCTCTCCTAGAGGTAATCCCTATTAAACAGTTGGGTATTGACCAGAAGTAGCTCATGCCTGTAATCCCAGCACTATGGAAGTCTGAGGCAGAAGGATCCCGAGGCCAGAACTTTGTGACTACCCTGGGCAACACACTGAGATACTGTTTCCATCAGATTTTTTTCTTTTTTCTTGAGAGGAGAGTCTCTGTCTGGGCCTAGAGTGCCATAGCATCATCCTAGCTTACAACAAGCTGAACCTCCTCAGTCAAGAAGTCCTCCTGCCTCACCCTCCTAAGTAGCTGGGACTACAGGTTTACAATGCTTGGCCAATTTTTATTTTATTTTATTTTATTTTTTCGTAGAGACAGAGTCACTTTATCGCCCTCAGTAGAGCACTGTGGCGTCACAGCAACCTCCAACACCTGGGCTCAGGCGATTCTCTTGCCTCAGCCTCCCAAGCAGCTGGGACTACAGGTGCCCACCACAATGCCCAGCTATTTTTTTGTTGCAGTTTGGCTGGGGCTGGGTTTGAACCTGCTACCTCTGACATATGGGGCCGGCACCCTACTCCTTTGAGCTACAGGTGCCACCCCTTCTTCTTTTTTTTTTTTTTTTGAAAAAGAGTCTCACTTTGTCACCCTTGGTACAGTGCATTGTGTCATAGCTCACAACACCCTCAAACTCTTGGGCTCAAGTGATTCTCTGCTGTAGCCTCCTGAGTAGATAGGACTACAGGCACCCATCATAATGCCTGGCTATTTTCAGAGATGGTGTCTTGCTCTTGCTCAGGCTGATCTCAAACCTGTGAGCTCAGGCAGGCCTCTCAGCCTCTCAGAGTGCTAGGATTACACGTGTAAGCCACCATGCCCAGCAATTTTTCTATTGTTTTTTTGGGGGGGAGGAGGGTTGTTGGTTTTTTTTGTTTGTTTGTTTTTGTTTTGCAGTTTTTGGCCAGGGCTGGGTTTGAACCTGCCACCTCTGGCATATGGGGCCGTTGCCTTACTCCTCTGAGCCACAGGCCCCGCCCCTCTATTGTTTTTTTTTATTGAGACAGAGTCCCACTATGTTGCTCTTGGTAGAGTGCTCTGATGTCACAGCTCACAGCAACCTCAAACTCTTGGATTTAAACGATTTTTTTCCCTCAGCCTTCCAGTAGCTGGGACTACAGGTGCCCGCCACAATGCCTGTCTATTTTTTATTGCATTTGTCATTTTTGTTTAGCTGGACCAGGCTGGGTTTGAACCCACCAGCCTTGGTGTATGTGGCTGGCGCTATAACCACTGTGCTACAGGCGCTGAGCACCCATTTCTTCAAAAGAAAAAAAACCTAGTTGATTATGGTGGCATGCACCTGTAGTCTTAGCTACTTAGGGTGTGGAGGCAGTAGGATTGCTTGAGTGGAGGAGTTTGAGGCTCTAGTGAGCTCACCAGTGGACCGCTGCACTCCAGCCTGGGCAACAGAGACCCTGTCTCTTAATAAAGAGATATAAACAAGCACCTAAGAGTGGAAACCCCCAAACATCTTTCATAATTTAAAAGGACTTATTTTCTCCTTTTCTTTCTCTCCCTAATCTCTTGCTCTTGCTTCTCCTCAAATCTTCTAAAAACCAATTTACCTATAAGTCAAGGCAACGCATCTAATGTGATTCACGTGCCTAAAGTGTGTGTTTTCCAACTTACAAATTTTATATATGCCAGGAGGAGGATGAGTTGTTTTCCAAATGCCTTTGGAAAAATCCTGCACCTTTTGAATGATTTCTAGTGTAACAGCTGCCTTTGAGCAGAGTCTGTTTTGGTGGATTCCTCTCGATCTGCATTGTGATGGCGGACGTGTTTTATATCTGAGCTGTCCAATACAACAGCACCAGCTCCGTGTGGACAGTGTGAAAGAGAGGCACTTCGACTGGCAGAGATCTCACAGATCACCAAGGCTTATACAAAAGGTCTTTATTGGTGGGGGAGGGAGGCTGCAGAGCAGCACCAAGGAGGAGAGAAAAAGAGAAGAGAAGAGAGGAGAGAAAAGAGGGGAGAGAGATGAGGAGAGAGAGGGAAAGGAGAGAAGAGTGAGGGGTCTGGGGAGAAATGTACCCTTATATGGGGAAGTCTCAGAATGGTGAGGGGATGGTGGCATAAGCAATAAGGAGTTAATTGCTCCAGAGAAAAAAGAGTCATTTGGGGCGGGCAGTGGGAAATTGGAACAGGGTGATGAGCTAAGCAGGCCATTCCCTGTGTTTGGGGAGGAGTTGTAACTTTAAGAGTAGGA
>CAUYQV010016004.1:0-17470 GCA_963574575.1 Galagoides demidoff | reverse complement strand
AAATCCTTCTTTACTAGTGAAATCACTAACCACCAATAAAAAGTGTACTTGTACCCTCCTACCCTTCTTGCTTTCTGTACCCCATAAAAACTTCCTCCACCCTGGGTTCAAGGCTCTTCCTCGATGTGTATGCCAGGAGAGTCCAGGCTGGGACTTGGCCAGGGCCTGAAGGCTCGTCCTCGGCTCACATGCTAGGAGAGTCCAGGCTTCCCGGGGCCTGAATAAAACTCACCTCTTGCTTTTTACATCGGAGTGTGTCTCAGACTTGTCTGCTGCGGCCATTGGGGGGTATTTTTTGGGCATAACATAACCAGTTTGATAAAAATATTTCAAATTGTATATAAAACCAGCACATTGTACCCCATGACTGCATTAATGTTCACAGCTATGATTTAATTAAAAAAAAAAAGAGCAATAGGAGCTGATATGCTCACTCAGAGAAACTGCTGGTATCTTTGTTCCTTCCCACAGTTTACCCTCTGGGCAAATAACCATCAATAAAAGCTGAATGAAACAGACACTAGGGTCCATCACTGGAACCCCCCTCCCCAAATGGGCAGTGGTCCCCTGTGTTCCCACCTTTGAAAATTCTATTCTATGTCTCTTTCTTTCTCATCATTTCTAACTTTATATTTCTTCAGTCAGTCACCACCAGTTCCACAAGTCTTAGTGGATCCTGCCCCAGGGGCGGGACCCTGACAAATAATTATCCCAAGGAAAGAACTATGGGTGTGGTTACAGGTCACAGACACTTGAAGTAAATGTAAACTGGAAGTTTCTTGTTTTCAAGACAGAGGCTTTAACTGTCCAATTCATAACATTTCATACATTCTGGGAATGAAAAAGTGTTAATGTATCTTGCATTTTTCTCATTTTGTTTGAAAAATTTCACTGCTGTTGTTTCATACCATGGGTTCCTTTAGGGAGGTATATTTCAGCTCAGAATTTACTGGAGTGTAGGCAAACCCTGCAGGAACTGACAGTGATATGTCCTGGAATGTATGGATGATGCAGGGATTGAATGGGATTTTGAGTGAGCTTGAGTGTGTTCTAGGCAACAAAAGAAAAGCAAGTAAATATATTTATAAAATGGAGGACAGATTATGGAAGAAACTGTCTAACAAGAATTGTAATCTCCTTTCTGTAGACTATATTCATTGCTTGGAAATGGCTAATCATTCAGAGACCCTTTCTCCTGCTCACACACGTTCTTTCACTTTGGTGGAGTTCAATCACCAGTACGTACAGATAGAATCCTTACATGGCATTAAGGATCAGACTCTCATGCTTACACAGAGGCTGATGAGAGGTAGACTTACTCCCTCCTACCCTCACCTCACTGCTTGATCAACTGAACTTTCATACATAAAACTACTTTCCAGCTTAAGCACTGAAGATGGCTGTTTCCTTCTCTGGGTAGAGGGGAAGTCATCAAACTCCATCTTTGCTGCAAACCACTAGAACCTCATTGGCCACTGAAGCAGGCAATGATTTAATTACTGTATTGAACCACTTCAGTGTAGGGGTTTCTTTCTGCACCAGGTAACATTACACTGACTAAACAGTGATGGCACTAAACACCTTGGTTTCCTACATGTAATGGTAAGTATCTGTAATTGTAGATTAGTTCTGTGAAGTTATGAATTTAAGTTCATCACATATGAAAAAGGTTTTTAAATCAGCAGGATAGGAAATCTCAAAGAAAATGCTATGGAATTATTACTGTGTATATGTATATATGTGTATGCCCTCTTGTTATTCGGTATTATTTTTCAAATTGTCACCAATACAAAAGTTATAATTTGTATTATAATCAGAAAACCTTTGACTGACAGCTGAGTTAAAAAATTACATTGTGACTTTGGAACAAGGGATGTAAACTTATCTGAGTCTACTGTAAAACTGATAATAACTATTAATTCCAATCCTATTTTTTTGCCACCTGCATACTCCCCAGCTCTTATTTAATTTGGGTGGGCCATTTTCCTACAAGCACAACTGTGTGAATATAATACACAATCACCTGTTCACATCAGGTGAGAAACAGAGTACAACATGCTCTGTTTGCTAGAGTCCGTACCATATTAGTCCATACTATAGTATTATATTAGTCACAAAGTGGTCTTACTTTATTTTTCACTCTAACTTCTGAAAAATAACCAGAAATGCTCTTATCTGTATGTGTGTATATGCACAAACATGTACAGTCATATGCCAAATAAAGATATTTTGGTCAGTGATAGACTACATACATATATGATGATGAGTCCATAAGATGATAATGGAGATGAAAAAGTCCTGTAGCCTAGTAACATAGTAACATCGTAGGTATTAGAATGTCATACTCTACCACATTATTCAGGTGTTTGTGGTGATGCTGATGCAATCACACCTACTGTGCTATACCAGTCATATAAAAACATAGTACATTATACTTGATAATGGTAATAAACAATTATGTTGTTGGTTTATGTGCTTACAGTACATTTTAATCATTATTTTCAAAATAAGTTAACTATAAAATAAACTTAGGCAGACCCTCCAGGAATTTCTTTTGGCTTTGTTGTCACAGAAGATGACAGTGCCACATGCCTTATTGCCCCTGAAGACCTTCCAGGGGGACAATATGTAGAGGTGGGACACTGTGATACTGATGATTCTGACCCTGTATATGCCTCGGTTAATGATTACATTTCTGTCTTGAATTTTAGAAAAAGAGTTCAGAAATAAAAATAAATTAAAAGTTTTGAAAGTAGAAAAATGCTTATAGAAAGAATAATATATAAAGAGAACATATTTTTGTACAACTGTACAATGTTTGTGTTTTAAGGTATGTTTTTACAAAAGAGGCAAAGTTTAAAAAAATTAAAGATTTTGTAAAGTCAACCAAGGTTAATTTATTATTAAAGAGGCTTCTTATAATTTTAGTGCTGCCTGCGTGCACAGTGTCTGTAACGTCTATAGTAGTAGACAGTCATGTCTTCACCGTCACATCCACTCCTCACTCACTGACTCACACCACAACAACTTCCAGGCCTGGCAGCTCCATACAAAATGTGTCCTAGACAGGTGTTCTATTTTTTTATACTGTATTTTTACTGTACCTTTTCTATATTTAGATATCTTTAGATACACAAATATTTACCATTGTCTTACAGTTGCCTATAGTATTCAGTAATGTGCTGTCTAGGTTTATAGCTTAGGTGCAACAGATTGTATCATTCAGCCTCGGTGTGTGGTAGAGTTTGTGAAAGTGCATGGTAGGACCTTCACACAACACGATGCCCCCATTATGCATTTTACCAGACATATTCACGTGACTCTGTGTGTATGTGTGTCTAGTTCCAAAAACTGACAAAAAACCAAAAGCACCTCACCTCAGATACTATGAACATACTTGTGATTTCATACTTTCATATAAAAAAATTGAGCATAAATCATTATTGATTTTACTTTTTATAAACTGAAAGCTTTTCAAAACTGTATAGAATGATTTAGAGTTATCTGATAGCCACTGAATTGGGTAATTTTTTTTTTTTTTTTTTTTTTTTTTGCAGTTTCTGGCCAGGGCTGGGTTTGAACCCACCACCTCTGGAATATAGGGCCAGCACCCTACTCCTTTGAGGCACAGGTGACAACTTTCACTTTCATTCTTTAAAGTAGAATTCATCTTCTACAAACCATTGGCTCTGGTTAAAATATTTTATAAAACCAACCATTTGTAATTAATAGAAGAAATTTGGGAGAAAAGCCATTATTTCTTAGACTGGAATAAATAACTTACAGTTGCCTGATGATGAAATGTTACTTTTCCATTGCTCACATTAATCTTTTATAAACAGATCAGGGAAAAACACTGAAACTTTATTTTATTTTCTAGCTCCTCACTCTCTGTTTCCCATTTGATTGACAAGCTACCAACAGCTCTTTCTGTACCTTTCCTTTTTTACTCTTGAAATCATGATTATGGTTGTAAAAAATGTTTATTTTGAATGATATTTCATTTAGTTTACCCTGAGAAAGATGGAGTCAGTGATAGATCTTTTTTATTTGTTTCAGTTTGTACGTCATGGTCATGTTCTTCATTAGCTGATAAAGCATGACAGATAAAAACACTTAAAATCTGGATGCAATTAGACTTATTTTTTAAAATGTAATATTATTACTTTATTGGAAATTCACTGTGTATGCCCGAGGAAAAATAGAATACCTAATCAATGCATACCGCCATCATCATCTTACTGTCTACTCTGGAAAGTGTTAATTTATATTTATTTCTCTGATAGTGGCAGTGGGCAGCATCTTACACTATGCTACTACATCAGTGAACAGCAGTACACAGGCCCTTGCTGTGCTCAGTGGATAATGCTGCCCTCCCCACCCTCCTCATCCTGCATAATAACCATGTCTGGCTTCCTCAGCAGAATCACAGTAGGAGGTTTGGGCACTAAACGCATTTTTTCACAATGGAGGATGCATGATTTCATTTAAATTCATCACTAGATTATTGGATAATATCCATTCATTCAAAAAGACTAAAGTTGGTTACATATATATATATATATATATATATACATATAATATTGGTTAGTTAAGGCTGCAACAACAAAAAAAATTCACTGGTTGGGCAACATAAACAATGGAAATGTATGGTCTGCCTGTTCTGGCAGCTGAGTGCCAGATCAAGGTGTGGATGGTGTGGGTTTCTTCTGAGACCTCCCTCCTTTGAGGGAGGTGGCCTGCAGATGGCCGCCTTTTCACTGTGCCTTCATATGGTCCTTGCCTGGACATATGCAACCCTAGTGTCTCTTCCTCTTCTTAGAAGAACAACAAGTGTATTGGATATGGGCTGATGCGACCTCATTTATTTTGAATTGCTTTCAGGGCTCTGCCTCCAAATGCTGCCCCATTCTACTTTACTAAGAGTTGGACTTCAGTATAGGAATTTTAAGGAGATACACCTGAGTCTGTAATAGTTAGATGTATACCTTTTTTAAACTTCTCAGAGACCAAAAACTATGAGGGATCAGGCACAAATTAAAGCAAGAACATTAACATTAGTTTTCCTCCTGAGAGAATCTGAGTTTGGGTTGTCATGGCCTTGCAAGAAGCAGGGAACATGAGACAAACTGCAGAAACCCATCAACATTCTGTAGTCTGTTAGAGACCATCGCCTGCAGGCAGAAAACTCCCCTATTACACCTTCTGAGGGTAAAAGAAAGCTAAGAACACAATAACTCACTGCTGCAAGAAACAGGAAAACTTATATGAGATTTCTTAAATAGGAAGAAATAGGATAGGATGGGTAATGGAAAATAAGAACAAAGTCAAGAACATATTAGGCATACTTCTAAAAATTTGTTTTTTAATATTGAGATTTGGAGATGAAAAATTTTTGCCAATTTTCATCGTATTTTGAGGCACTACATTACACTTAATATAGTATACAGAATTTTCACTTTGATGAATTTTCACACAGTTATACAACCAACATCCCAGGCTTACACAATCATATTGGCAGCACACAAAGGCTCCTACTCAGTGCCACTTTCTCAAAAGGCAACCAGGATTTTGACCTCTATTGCCAGTTTTTTTTGTTTGGGGTTTTTTTTTTTCTGTTTTTGTATCTTCTAGGAGCACTGACACTAGGGTTAAATGAAGGAGGCACGTGAGGGGCTTCAAAGACCTCGGTGATCAAGATAAAAAGTATTTAACTATGATATTGTCAAAGAGCAAACAAATTAAAAATACCATGATAAAAAATGTCAAAATAGGGAAGTCCCAGATTTTGCATTGACTCTCAAACCATTGAATTTCATCTTAGTTGGTGGGTATATAAGAATATCTCGCTGAAGAATTTGCATTTGCCTGATGTCTAATGATGTTTAGTGATGTTTTCTTTGCTTATATCTAATTTTAAAATATGCTTTTGAAGCATCTGTTCGTAATTTGCTCATTTTAGGCCATATTTTATTTTTGAGAGAGTTCTTTATGTATTCTGGATATTGATCTTTTATCAAGTATAGGTATTCAAGTACATGTTTTCCCAGTCTTGATATTTACTTTTCACTCTCATAAAATTTCTTAATTAACAGAAATTATTAATTTTAATGAATCTGAATTCATTGTCTCACTCATAATAATTCCAACAATGATACATTGTTGTAGGCAGAGCAATGTTGCCCCTTCCAAGAAAAATAAAGTCCAGATTCTAATTGTTGGACTCTAGAAATATACTACTTACATAATGAAATGGACTTTACATACATGATTGAGTTAAGCATCTTGACATGGAGAATTATCCTGGGCTTCATCATAAAGGCCTCTGTAAGAGGGAGGCCTGAAGTTAGAGTCAGAAAAGATGTGACAACAAAAGTGAGACAAATGAAGATGCTGTTCTGCCAGATTTGAACATGGACGTCAGAGCCTCACGTCTAGAAGACAACATCTAGAGACCGGAAAACGCACGGCCTCTGTTATTCCCAGTACCTGCAGAAGGAATGCGTCTCTGCCCACACATTGATTACATGAATAAGATTTTATACCTCTAGAAGGGCAAGATAATCCATTCGTTCTTTTAGACCACTAAATTTGTAGTAATTTGCTACAGCAGCCATAAGAGATTGGCACAGATTCCATTACCTGCATGTGGGGTGCTATTGTAACGAATACCTAAGAATTTCGAATTGCCTTTAGGATAAGGGATTGGGAGAGACTCGGGAATTTTAAGCCGTATGAGAGAGAGCCTAGGTTGCTTTGAACAGATTGTTAGTAAAAAGAATGAATGTTAACAACTATGCTAGGTGAGAAATCAGAAGGAAGTGGGGAGCATGGTATAGGTAGAGAAATAGCTCTAATTTTAAGAGAATACATTTATCATCATAAACGGTCTGCTCATAGAAATATGGAAACTCAACACAACAAGCTAAATGAAGTTATCAGGTGTAGAATAAAGAGCATGCATTCTGCCAAGAAAAAGAGAAAGAGAGAGAGAGGAAAGAAGGGAAGGAAGGAAGGAAGGAAGGAAGGAAAGAGGGAGAGAGGGAGGGAGGGGGAAGGGAAGGGAAGGGAAGGGAGGAAATGGGCATGAGTCACCATCAGTGCTCACAAGAAATTAGAAATGTACTAGTAGAAACGGAACAAAAGGGAATCTGCACCGTACAGTAGAAAATATCTTACATAGCTGGATACACCCATAGCAATGTAGGGGAGAACTCCTAACAGACGATTTGGCTGAGGAGATTTCCAAGCAAAATGTTGACGATGTGGCCTGGTTTCTTTTTGATGCTTATAGAAAAATGGTGTTGCTACAGAAAATAGATAATTTGAAGGAAGAGATGTGAAGTAAAAGTAGCCATGACTTAACAATGGAGGAATTTTCATTCTATCCAAAGTGTAAAGATGATAATATTAGGAGATTCAATATCAAGAAAGTGTGCTCTCTGAAGAAAGCCAAATGTGGGGCTGGACAATCATGTCCTGGAAGGTCCAAAAGTTTAGAGCAGTGGTTCTCAACCTGTGGGTCATAATCCCTTTGTAAAGAATGAAAATACATTGTGGCATTAGGAAGGTTGAGAACCACTGGTTTAGAGTATTCAGTCACAAAAAATTTCTTTGAATGGATTACCCATGTACTTCATGGGAATTCTCAGCCATCTTAGCACAGAAGGCAGGAAAAGAGAAGGCATTATTCAAGAAAGATCTGTGAAGTCACCTTGTGAAATGGAATACATTCATCTGACATAGACAGGGGACCTAGGGGTTCTTGTGAATGTTAATATTGCCAGCTTAAAGGAAACAGAAAACAAAATAAGAGAAAGCTTTAAGATCACCCAAATTCCATAGATAAATAAAATCTCATTTTAAAATATATAATATTGTTCATTAAAAAGGAAGAATAAATTCATGGGTAAAATCATAAGCCAGAGAAGAGAACTAAGCAACACAGATTATTACCAGAACTTTAAATTTAGTGTTGTCTGCCTGACCTGATTTCAAAATTGTTCGACAAGTGACTCCCCCATTTCACTGTGTCCCTTTTGAAAGGAAATTGTCTATACCTTGTATATCTTCTCTGATCTAGAATTATATTTTTGGACCTGGTCACTTATTTCCTAGTTTCATAGCTACAGGTGCAGTGGAATGTTAACCCAGCATCAATCATATCAGTTTTCCCTCCATTCCTGATTGAGATAGGAGGAGGTCTGGGGCATTTGAGATCATGAACCTAAGTGCAACCTTGGATTTTGAATTCATATTGTAATAAGATGAAGTGAAATTTTTCCTTTTTATATTATATACATGGATTTTTTGAGACCAAAATTTATCTCCAGAGATGTTTACATTCCAAATTCCAGAATCTACAAATAGTAGGACAAAAAGGAATCTACAGATATGGTTAGATTAAGGGTTATGAGATGGGGAAATTATCTTGGATTCTCCAGAGGGCCCAATATAATCGTAAGTGACTTTAGAAGAAATCAAGAAGACCAAGAAAGAGAGAGAGGTTTAGAGTCTACGCCACTGGCTTTGAAGATGTAAGAAATAGAAGGAATGGAGGGGGCATCTATATATTTATCTATAATCTGTAAAAATATTTTCCTCCAATTTTGTCTATAAGTTTTATTTTATCTTTAAAATTTAGGTATGCATTCTATCCCAAGTTACATAGATAATAATATACCGCAGAACTGTTTATTGAGAAGACCATCTTTCCTGTCACCCGAAGGGAACAGTGCCTATTTCGAAACAGACTGTCCCTGTGGATCTGTTTCTGAGCTCTCTATTTTGTTGTGTGGGTCCATTCTCTTTGCACTATATGAATTATCATTATCCCATTTCTGATAAGAATTGTTTTCTGGTTTCAACTTGCTATTTGTATGTTTCTTAGTTTTTCTAAATCCTTTGCATTTCCATATGAATTCTATGCAAGTGAAATAAAAAAAGTAGACAGAATTAACAAAAAATAAAACTTAAGCAAATGTGTTTTACATACTCTTCTTCAGGCATAAAATTCTGAGGTACAGATGGAATGATGAGTGAAGAAGATGGTAAATATGTGGTTAATTCTAAACAAACATTGCACATCAATAATATAAAACCAAAATACGAGCAAATCACATCACAAATATAGCATCTATGGTAAGGGAAAATCTAATTTTAAGTATTCTAAGTTGAATGAGCATTTTATGTAGAATAAATGTAATGATCCCTATTCGTTTTGTATGCTAAGTATGCCTATTAAAATATATAAGCTAAATCAAATATTAGTAACAGAACATGTAACTTTTTGAATGAGTAGAGTAAAAATAGAAAATTTCAAATATAGGCAACAGAGAATAAGGCAAATAGAAAGTCAAAGGAAAACAGAAAGTGAATGATGTAAGACACTAGAAATGAACTCAGATGGAGGACTCACTCTATGGGTGGCTGACCGACACCTGGTGAGCAAGGATGCCTGTTCCCCTGAGTGGATTACTGTCTAGTCCTTACTTATTTTCCAATGATCTGTTCCCTCACCACCATACTGCTTGTTCTCTAAATCACAGCATCCATTGCTTATGACTCTGAAGTGGGAAATACATCCCAATATATTATACATTAGATATTTGCTATGATAATTTAGCCAACACATTTTTTGTTTTGATAGCTTAATATTTAAAATTTTCAGCTACATATTTGTTAATTCATTCATCTATATAGGCTAAGTAGAAAAAAAGCTTTAGTAATATAATTTGGTGAGTATAAATGATGCACAGATAAACACATCGTAATACGTTTTAAAAACACTAAAATTAAAATCAAGTTGGAATCATGTTTTTTTTTTTCCTGAGACAGAGTCTCACCTTGTTGCCCTCAGTAGAGTGCTGCAGCGTGATAGCTCACAGCAACCTCAAACTCTTGTGTTCAATCAATCCTCTTGCCTCGGCCTCCCAAGTAGCTGGGATAACAGATGCCCACCACAACACACAGCTACTTATTTTACACGGGGTCTTGCTCTTGCTCAGGCTGGTCTTTAATTTCTGAGCTCAGACAATCCACCCGTCTTAGCCTCCCAGAGTGCTGGGATTACAGGCATGAGCCACCAAGCCTGCTGAATCGTGTATATATGATAAAATAGAGATATGCTATGTTATCAGACAAAAGTGCTTTCTATTGTTTAGGAAAGTGATTTATGGTTCTCCTTGGTTGTCATTGTGATAGTTTTGAAATTTAAAAATAATAAATTAAATTATAATACAAAAGAGGTTATAATAATTTTTATTACTAAATTGAAGCATACATATACACGTTATGTAATAAGTTGCACATTTTAGGACCATATTGACAATTTCCTTGTTTAAATATTACATTATTGACAAAGAATATGTAAACGTGGAATTCCATGTAAATTTTGGTTTGTAAGATGTTTCAGGCACCTTAAAATCAAAAAAAAAAAAAAAGATGTTTCAGGGCTGGGATAGTGTATTTGAATCTCTAGCGAAATTGCTCACATAAAATCTTTAAAAAATTTTTATGTGTGAGCGGCACCTGTGGCTCACTGAGTAGGGTGCCAGCCCCATATACTGAGGGTAGTGCGTTCAAGCCCAGCCCTGGCCACACTGCAACAATAAGAAAACAAACAAAAAAAATAGCCGGCCATTGTGGCGGGCACCTGTAGTCCCAGCTACTTGGGAGGCTGAGGCAAGAGAATCACTTAAGCCCAAGAGCTGGAGGTTACTGTGAGCTGTGATGCTACAGCACTCTACAACATGAGACTCTGTCTCTAAATAAATAAATAAATAAATAAATAAAATTTATGTGTTTAATAAAAAAATGCTTTTGGTAATAAATTCTAATGATAGCTTTAAAATCAGATTTTCAATGATTATCCTCAAGAAGATGGTATTCACAGTTTTCATTTTTTTTTTTTCAGTTTTGGTCAGGGCTGGGTTTGAACCTGCCACCTCCAGTATATGGGGCTGGTGCCCTACTCCTTTGAGCCACAGGCGCTGCCCCAGTTTTCAATTTTTTTAATTAACTAATAAAATAATACATTTAAGATGATAACATGGTATGGTTCGCTTTTTCCAGTTGTTTTTGATTTTTTTCCAGAGTAACTATTCAAGCTCTAGATTTATGGAGTTATTTTTAATATACATTCTTATTTTACTTTCAAAAAAGGCTCAAAAATATGGTGAGTAGACACCAAGTTTTGAATGCCAGCAACAGGCTCTTGAGGTTTAATAAATGGTTGACTACCCATTTATTTAACCTCATTTGGTTTTAAAATATCTATTATTGTTTTAACCAACATGTTTGGTTACAAAAAAAAGAATGAATAAACAGTGTGAGAACAATCAAACTGGAGCTGATAATAAACTCGATTGTAAGGGGCTGGGAGTTTCAATTTACATCCCTCTAGATTCTCACTTTATTTAATCATCAAGGGAAATGTTCTGTTCTTGCATGTGTGAGACACCCACAAATGTTAATGCCTATAAAATTAATTTCAGTCTCCGTCATTGGAAAGTCCCATTTGGATTTTTCTTTATTGAAAACAACATATGCTGCAGCACTGTTTTCCGTGATTAGCCTGGCTGCTACCAGGCATGGGTTTTCTTTTTTAACACACTTGTGGCTTCTCCTAAAATATTCAGTTGAGATAGTCGAAGTCTCACTAGAACAAAGTGTGTATATTTCAAATGTGTTTCCACAGAACTGTTCACAATGCAGACAGTCTAGTTTCCTCTAAGGTTTCATCATAATTTTTTTTCCAGTGGAAATTACAAAGATTTGTTTTTAAAAATGACCTAACAATATTTGTCTATTACTCAAGGAATGAATTATATTTGGTTATCTTCTTCATTGGCATTAACCCTTAAGTTATCACTCTGAAAATGTCACATAATATTAATAACATTTATATTGCAAGTATGTTACCCAGATTAACAACAAATTGACTTAGAGTATTTGCAAATATTTGCCTACACATAATTTTTCATAGATGGATGTGAAAAACAATAATGACAACAAAACAAAACGTACATCAGTCTTCAGAATGACATAGAATGGAGGGACCATAATTGAACAACTGGTATAAATCAGTTGATTATGAAAGACTTATTTTCCAGTGGGTACTCACTGAGAGATTCAGTTTGCTATTCTCAAAGAATATAATAATTATTGGACACAATAGGTCACAGAACACTATGGAGGAAAAAAGGAAGTGGAATTTAAAACCACACAAAGGGGAAATATACAAAGTTGTTTTTTTTTTAAGTAATAGGTAAATTAATTCTGTGTTTTACATATGTCCCTCTAATGAGAAATATAATGAATAAGAAAATAAATGATAAAACATATGAAATAAAGTATTTCCATTGCCATCATTCCTCCATCAGCTTGAATGCATTATTTAAAATCAACATAACTAAGTCCAGCCTATGTACCAGGAATAAACTCATGAATTATATCTAAGAATAAGCTTCCCTGGTTCCTTCAGTTATACCCTTTCTGACCTAAATGCTCCTGCAGATAAATATCTTACATTTAGGGTCTATTTGTCTTTCTCTATCTAAGACTAGGTTAAAAATATCATATTAATATATTAATGCTTAGTAAAGCCATCTTTGATGACTATGAATAATGTTTATTTAATCTATGTATTTCTAAAACCAACATATCATATATGTGTGAATATACAGTATGTCATATATATATAGGATATACTGGATGAAAAATTAAATGTACAGATGAAATTCTGTGCTACACTTTTTTTAAGTGAAGGATAACTTGAAGGTCAGATGAATATCACTGTAGAGGATTTCCCTGTTTCTTTCAAATGTGTGTGTAAACTAACAAACACAAACATAAGAGCATTCATAGTCATGTCCTGCTGATGCTGCCCTTCAGGTTTAAACGGTGGACATGATTCATACACTACTGTGTTCTGTTACGTGAAATGATTATGAAAAATGCTGTGCATGTATTGTGGAAATGAAGTTTCGTCTTAGGGATTCATAAATTGATGCAACAAGTATACAAGAGCAAACAATTAAATGGAAAACACCCAAAGCAGAATTGACTTCAATTCCCAGCCATAGAAAGGAGGTGACTCCCTTTGTCAGCTCAATGGACTGTGCCAGGATCCCCAGCTCTCATGTGAACTGTCCCACAAGACTGAATCTAAGGTAATTCCTCACAGTCTGTGAAATACTTGTGGGCCTCAAGCCGTGTAAATGACATCACTAACTTCTTATTAAAATACACATGACAATGGTAAAAAAGTACACGTAATGCAAGAGTATCAAAAGATGAAGAAGTGAAGTGTTAAACAAAAATTCAGAAAAGATAGCGACAGTGGTGATTGTAGGTATTTGACGTGTGTGGAAAGAAGGCAGGTCATTTGAAGGGAGATGATGGCAAGGGGTAGTCCCTTCCTCCAGCTAAACTGTTCAAAAAATGTAGCTAGGGGGCAAAATTGTTGGACTACTCATCATAGGCTTTGCTTTCAGAGCAAGAATTGGGCTGTAGATACAGACACACACACATACACATATTCATTCATTCTTCAGTATCCATAGGGGATTGGTTCAAGGAGCCCAAAAGAGACCCAAATTTGTAGAGGTTAATTTCTTCTGGTATATTTTAAACAATGTCTATATTACTTAGAATTCCCAATGCAATCTATGTGGTATATAAGTAATCATCATGCTGTATTGTTTAGAGAAAATTATAAGAAAAATTAGTCCACACATATTTGGTACAGACTCAACTTTTTAAAAAAATTTTCAATTTTGTATGGTTGAATCATGGCATGGGGAGCCCACAGATGTGGGTGGCCAACCGGATTAGGTTAATACTACTTTCTGACTTAATTCTAGTGTTCAGAGCTTCTACCATCAAGAGGAATATATTAATAAATAAAAGCAGCTATTCCAAATTTGTGGAACTAGGTACAGTAAGTAAAGATTCTGCTGTTTGCTGTTGTCATCTATTCATATAATCCCAATTCTCAAATCAGCAATGCTAAAAATTAGAATATTGTTGGATTCTGGGATAATTACTCTTTTAGGACATACTGAAAAATCACAGACCCCAAAAGTCTGTTTGGAGTCCACACTATGGATCAGAAAAAGAGGAGTGCAGTAATTTAGGTCTGATGCTATGACACTGAATTTACTTTATCTTTTTTTATTTTTTTCTTAAATCATAGCTGTGTACATTAATTCAATCATGTGGTACAGTGTGATGTTTTCATATACAATTTGAAATATTTTCATCAAACTGATTAACATAACCTTCATGTCATTTTCTTAGTTATTGTGTTAAGATGTTAATATTCTTGACTCTCATTGGAGTAAAGATTTAAAATTAAGACATGAAACTATAAAAATACTACAAGAAAGTGTAGGGAAAACACTTGAACAAATTGGCCTGGGTGAACCAGGAGGACTCCCGGACAATTGAAGCAACATCAAAAATACACTATTGGGACCTGATCAAACTAAAGAGCTTCTGCACAGCCATGAACACAGAAGGAAAGCAAGCAGACAGCCCTCAGAATGGGAGAAGATATTTGCAGGTTATGTCTACGACAAAGGTTTAATTTACTTTATCTTAATTTCTAAGTAATCCAGAAGACTAAGGTTTAATGAGAGTTAGCCTAATATCAGAAAATCAGATTCATGAAATAGCTTGTCGAGTGCTTGTCAGTGAGAAGGATTGCCTACCTACCTATGGCATTCTGAGAGGGGAAGCTGGAGTACTTCTACGACAACTGGTGTACAAGAAACACTTCACCCACACTGTCCACTGACAAATGCAAGTTCACTACTGAGCATGATAAAATTTTCTAGTCACTAGGAAGTTTAAGGCAAGAAGTTCATTTGCACCCAGAAGTTGAAGGCTGCCATAAGCTACGATTGTACCACTGCACTCAGCCTGGGCAACAAAGGGCATTCTGCTCTAAACCAAAATAAATAAATCAATTTTTAAATGATAAACTAAAAGGTAAAGGAACCACATATGGTAGCATGTTCCCGTGTCCCCATCTACTAGGGAAGCTGAGGCAGGAGGGAAGCTGAGGCAGGAGGATGGCTTGACAGCAGCACTTCTGAACTCTGGTGCACAGTTCCAAGTGGAAGTCAGCGCTAACTCCAGCAACAATATGATGATTTCATCAGGGGCCTAAACAAGGATGAACTAACCCAAGTTGGAAGAGGAACAACCTAAGTCAATGAGTAGTGAGATCGCACCTATGTATCTACTGAACTCCAAACTGAGCAACATAGGAAAATACCATCTCTTAAAATGAATATATGAAAAGAAAAAAGTTTAAAAATTATTAAAGTGTGTGAAAAAATAATCAATGCATGTTAATGGAAAAATGAAGAATTATATTCTAAGAAATTGTATTAATTTTTCATCAAAAAATAATCATAACAATTGTGTTTTCTGGGGTTTTTTTTTTTTTTTAGATAGTCTCACTCACCCTTTGTAGAGTGCTGTGGCATCTTAGCTCACAGCAACCTCAAACTCTTTGGGTTCAAGTGATCCTCTTGCCTCAGCCTCCCATGTTCTGGGATTACAGGTGTGAGCCATTGTACCTGGTTGTGTTGTTTCTCTAAAAGTAAATTTTAAAAAATCAAGTGTAGATGTGAGCACCACAAGGGCTATTGAGAGAGATTATTTGTACCAAAACATTTTATCCACACTGAGCTATTGTCCATGTGTAAAGACCAAAAAACTGCTTGCGAACACTTGGCAGTTCACAGGGCAATGCAGCGACAGAAATAGCTCTGGAGACCAGTGGCCTGGATCAAATCCTGGCATTCCCATTATCCAGCTCTATGGAGACCTTTGGTGAGCAATTTACCAGAGCTTTAGTGAGAGTTAAATGACTCAGTCAGCAAAGAAAAAAACTATCGTACAAATCAGTTCAACTGACTGAGGAATAAGTCAAAGTAATTAATCTAAAATGTAAAATTTGAAATAAATACTAGAATAAAAAATGAAATAAAAGCATTTGCTGTGAATTTTACTGTATACATGGACAAAGTATAGTATAAAAAGAATGGTGCAAATACAGGGAAAAGTGCAGTCATCATATTCAAGTGAGACCTACTGTTAAAAATTAATTCATAAAATAAGAGAACTCAAGAGGAGACAGCAAGGTGGTCAAATAGAAACCTCCATCAATCTTCCTTCTGCGCAAACGCCAAATCCACAATTGGCAAGCATGTCCAGAAGAAGCAAAAACCAGGTGAGCAATCATACCATCTAATTTTAACATTCTATCAAGAAAGGGCAAAAAGAGGATCTTGCTTGGCCAATGCCATCTGTCCCCTATCCCCAGGTAGTGCCCCGGAGTGGAGAGAGAACTGCATATCCCAGAAGAGGAGAATGACATGATTGTGGGACTTTGCATTGAAACCCAGGGCCACTATGGCACAGGAGAACATCACATGGGGCAGAACTCTGCCAGTTCCCAGGAAGGGAACATTTAGATCAGCCTGGCCAGAGAGAACATCAGGTTAATTGAAATAAGCCCAGCAAAGAAAGGTAAATCTCACATGTTCACACTCATAGGTGGGAGCTTAATAAAAACAACCATTTCTCGTGGAGACAGAAAGTAGCATGATGGTTACTGGAGGTAGAAAGGTGCGAGGAGCAAAAGTGGACATGAACAACATTTGATAGCACAACAAAGTGACCAAAATCAACAATGAGATTTATTTTAAAATAACTACAATGCTGGAATTCCTAACAGAAAAAGTGACAAATGCATGAGGTGATGGATACCCTAATTCACCTTCCATGCCTGCATCAAAACATCACATGCACCCAATAAAGATATACCAACAATAAGTTAAAATAAAGGAAGCAGCTTAATTCACTCAAATAAGTTAGTAAATACTAGAGCCTTAAAGAGTAAGTAGAGGATAACTGGAAATACCAAGTAGGATACCAAATTTCTCATTATATAGGAAGCCAACACAATTTTGTTTTTCTATATGAGTATGTGGAAATTAAAAAAATAAGTATTTTCAAAGTACAGATAAATTCAATCTTAGTGAAAGCTTTTTGATTAATAAAACTAAAATACACAAATAACTAAAAAAACTATGATATAAAAAATAAAATATAATGTAAAATAGAAACAATAATAAATAATAACAAATAACATGGCTTTATTAAAAGAAAAAATAAACAATAGAGCTTAATATGATCTATAGGGTACTTAAGAGAGGCATACAAAAATATACAGCAAAGTATGTTTAAAAGTAAAAAATATGGAATACAAACTAAAATGAAATGAAACACAACTAATAATTTTTTTTTTTTTTTTTTTGAGACGGAGCCTCAAGCTATCCCCTGGGTAGAGTGCCATGGCATCACAGCTCATAGCAACCTCCAACTCCTGGGCTCAAGTGAGTCTCCTGCCTCCACCTCCCAAGTAGCTGGGACCACAGGCGCCCGCCACAAC
>CAUYQV010016003.1:0-66415 GCA_963574575.1 Galagoides demidoff | reverse complement strand
TTGAGACGGAGCCTCAAGCTATCCCCCTGGGTAGAGTGCCATGGCATCACAGCTCATAGCAACCTCCAACTCCTGGGCTCAAGCGAGTCTCCTGCCTCCGCCTCCCAAGTAGCTGGGACCACAGGCGCCCGCCACAAAGCCTGGCCAGTTTTTGGTTGCAGCCATCATTGTTGTTTAGCGGGGCCTGGGCTGTGGATTCGAACCCGCCACCCTAGGTGTATGTGGCTGGCGCCTTAGTCGATTGAGCCACAGGCACGGAGCCTTCCCTCATGTTTTAAAGGGATAAGCTTGGAGGCCATGAAACGAATATGTAACATTATTTCTGTTTTCCAATAAGCATTATTATCACATTGAATAATTTATACTTTATTAAAAATAAGAACCAAGTATAATGCCAGTCATAAAATTTTTTAAAAAATGATTAAAGGCCATCATATAAACCCATGGACCTAATGAAGAAGGAATGAAACCCAACAATTTATTTACACTAAAATATACTTCTGTTTATTTTTACCTCATCATAGCCAAACAACCATAGTCGTGGTGTCTGGTAATATTTATCATAAGTGATGTAAAGGTCGTAAGTTCTGGTTTGCAAAATAGCATCTTCACCTCCAGCATCAGTTTTAGCTTTACAAGCTTCTACTATTTTCCTTGTGTCTAGGGTAGCCTGGAAAATAATAGAGAAATATTAACAAGCATCCAATCAGTATGAACGTGACGTTCTAGAAAATCTATTTTTCCTATCCTACATTTTATTTCCTCAAAAATAAATAAACTTTAAACTCAAAGCTAAAGTTTTATATAATATAACCAACGTAAATAAATAAAAATTTATTTGAAACATCAATAGGCTTGGCGCCTGTGGCTCAAGTGGCTAAGGTGCCAGCCACATACACCTAACGTGGCGGGTTCAAATCCAGCCTGGGCCCGCCAAACAACAATGGCTGCAACCAAAAAATAGCCAGGTGTTGTGGTGGGCGCCTGTAGTCCTAGCTACTTGGGTGGAGGCAGGAGATTCACTTGAGCCCAGGAGTTGGAGGTTGCTGTGAGCCATGATGCCACAGCATTCTACCCAGAGCAATAGCTTGAGGCTCTGTCTCAAAAAGAAACATCAATACATTATTAAGAACACTAATCCCCAAGTTAATTCATTAAAAATTAACTGAGGAAAACTCAGTTTTCTGGAAGCACGCTGGGGGCCATGAATTACATTTCTGATCATCTTTAATCTGGAGGATTAATTATAAGCAAAGCTCACGCCTGAAGTTGAAAAAAATCTATGGACAAGTTATTGTTGACCCTCACAATAACCTGAAAAAAAAGTCTTTCCATTAAATCATTTTTAAGGGTCTATTCTTCTTTGACACCTAATAAACTTAGTACTGTATTGTCTGCAAAAAGAAAAAAAAAAGAAGGTATTGTTGAAATTAAATGGTGGCAGATATGTCCAAGGAATATTGCAGGGATTTGATCCCTTTATGAATCTTGTGATAGAGATGATAACTAGTGAGTGACAGAATAACATACTGGAATGGTGGTAATATGAGGACCAGTAGCATCATATTAAAAGCCTTGGAACAAGAAAAAAAAAGGTATTGTTGAAATTAAATGGTGGCAGTACTGCATTGTCTGCAAAAAGAAAAAAAAACAAAAAAAAGGTGTTGAAATTAAATGGTGGCAGACATGTCCAAGGAATATTGCAGGGATCTGATCCCTTCAGAATCATGTGTGGAGATGGTAACTAGTGGGCGACAGAATAATATACTGGAATGATGGTAATGTGAGGACTAGTAGCATCATATTAAAAGCCTTGGAACAAGAATCCATGTCCTCTCCCCAAAAAGCCTGATTTACTATGACTTCAAAATTGGATCGTGTACATTTTCATATTCAACTTTATGTTAAATAAACTTTTCTAACAGTCAAAAAAAAACTCAATTTACAAACCTCATCTGTTTCCAACAATCCACTCTCTTCATATTCTGTTATAAAAAGCAACAATAAATTAGTAAAGTTCTAGAAAATTCCCTAAACCAAACTATATATTATTTCAGAGTATTATTCAAATACTGGAGTTTTGCTTTTATTTTTAAATGAAGATACTAAATATACACACGCACACACACACGTATATTTATGTATATACACATATGTATGTGGATGCATACATATACTTTAAAACAACAAATACTTCACATAACAAAATCCCAGAAAAAGTCACTATGTTTAAGGTTTGGTGTATGTTAGTCTATTATTATCAATTGACATAATAGTACTATACTGTCTTCAGTGACTCCACAGCATAGACAAGGTTATTTATCTAACTGCGTGAGTATGCTCATTAACGTTATCATTGACTTCTACTTTGCTGCATCCAGTGGTAAATTCCCAATTCTCATCTTTTTTTTTGCAACAAATATTGAGCAATAATAGTAATAATGCAAAAAAAGTAACATTCACATTGTCAGATAAAAGTATGTCTATCATAGAATGCTTTGACTCTGAGGTTCAGTATAAAGTCATCAGTTAACTTATTTTTTTTTTCAGAGTCTCAAAAAATAGACAACTAATATTTATAAATAAAAATAAAAGACAATCTCAAAAAACAGATCGTGCCAAATCTTATAGACAATAGAAAAAGAAGAAATACTTCAAAATCATTCTACTTCATCTGGATACACCTAATATTAAAATTGGAAAAAAATGTATTATTATTAAGGGAAATTACAAACAATTTTCATCTAAATTGACCTTTAGTCACATGTGGCATGATTTAGTCCCTGGTCATTTTAACGCTATTTCCTTAAGATATTTTATATTCCTGGCCTTCCTCCCACAACTGGCTGCTCCTTCAATATGGTTTGTGTTGTTTCTCATCATTGACTCTACTTAAAATACCATAGTAACCAAGGGCTCAGTTCTTGGTCCTTGTCTTCTCTCTATCCACACTTAACTCCTATAATGATTCTACCTAGTCTTAGTGGCTTTAACTGTCTATGACTTTTAGATTTTATTCCCTAACTGCAGACTTGGGTATCTTAATTTTTGAGTTTACTTCTCCACTAGACAACCAACAGACACTCCAAATATCACATGTCTAAAACTGAGCTCCTGACTCCTCTCTCCAAAGCTAATCACTCTTTTAATTTTCCCCATCTCATTTTATGGTATCCTTGCAGATCAAAAACCTTGGAGTCACACTTGACTACTCTGTCGTTCATATCCCACATCTAGTCCAGTAGCAAATCCCTTTGGCCCTACCCACAAATGTGTTCAGAATTTTACTGTTGCTCTTCCTTACCAATGTTATGACCCTTGCTCAACCCACCATCATTTCTTGCCTAGATTATCAAAATAGGCTCTTAACTGTTGTTCTTTTTCCCTTCAGTCTATTCTCAACATTGCGGTCACAGTGATTCTGTGTCAGTCCTCTATTTTAAAAACCCTGCAGTGGTTTCTTGTCTTAATCTTAGTTGAAGTCAGGACCCTATACTATCTGGTTCTTTGTCACCTGTCTGAATTCAGCCTTAATTACTCTCCCCTCCTTCATCTCTGGACAGAGGTTCCTCTTCACAGTATTTTATATAAACTACACGTGATACCACATCAAGGCATTTGAACTCTTCTCCTAAATATCTAAATACCTTATTCACTCACTTCCTTCTAGGATTTATTCAAATTGTATATTTTCAATGAGGTTTTTCTTGGCTTACGAACTGCAACACTTATTCTCACCCGATGATTTCCTAACCCTTTCCCTCCTTTACTATTCTCTCTACCACTTATAACTATCTAATATAGTATATATTTTGTTTATGTACTTTTTGTCACCCCAATCAGAATATAAATTCCGTAAGACTTTGTCTACTGCTTTATTTCTTGCATCAAGAACAGTACCTGATATGTACTATATTGCTCAATAAATATTGCTGAATAAATGAAAATTACCTTTTATATTAGGTACCATCAGCACTGATTTTTGAACAAAATTCCACATATAGCAATTGCTCTTAAACTCTATCCAAAGAAAATGTAACAAACATACTAAAAGACTTTATATATAAGGTAGGCCTATAGCTTGACTCTAAAAACAGTGCTTTTCTCATATGATTTTATGCCATCTCCAGATTCCCAGCTTGGTCAACTGTATGCTATTCAGAGACAGATAGAATCCAGAAACAGTATTTGTGCAAAAAGGTAGTAAGTTTAGTTTCTAACATTCCAAGGTGGAAATGAAGCTGAACATATCTGAAGTTAAGGAGATCTGGGTTGGAGATTTAGATATGGAAGATGATATGTGAGCAATTTTGGTTATAGGTAACTCTCGAATTTCCCCAAGGAATAGGTGTTTATCATCAAACTAAGAATAAGAATCTCACTAAATTTATTTTTATCTCAGTTGAAGTCAGGACCCTAGCACAGCTAGGTTTCAGGGAGACTCAGAAATAATTTTTGAAACATAACTGAAGGGTACTTTTACTCCAGCAAACATCATTTACTATTATAGTGCTTCAATTTTATCTGGCACAATCTAATACTTCTATAAGCAATACAACATGCCTACCTCACCCTAAACTCTATGCAGTTTTTAGGCTTCAGTCACCTTACACCTCCAATGTCTGCCCTCTTTTTCATATTCTTTTCCTTTTTCCAATTTCTACAACACACACACACACCCTCTCTATTCATATATATACTCATATTCACATTTAAACTATCACAGAGAATCTGATGCAACTCATACACCATCTTTTTACACTGCACAAACTTTCATGTCAGTATGCCATTACAGAAACTCTTAAGACAAAATTTGGGAATGTAAAGAATGAGCAAGGAAAAAAATATTGAATCTCCATGAAACACAGCAAAAGACAGAAGAATTTAGATGAGTCAAAAGACGACAATGACGACAACCATGATGATGACAGCAGTATTACAGAATCCAAGGAAGGAAAAAAAGAGGGTATGTTTAACAGTATCAAACAATGCAGAAAAGGCAGAATAAAGACAGATTGGATTTAACAAAGAGGGTACCCTAGTCATAGCAAATTCTTTTCTTTCTTTTTTTTTTTTTTGTTGTTTGGCAGGCCCTGGCTGGATTTGAACCCACCATCCTGGTGCACTGGCCAGTGCTCTAACCATTGAGTGACAGGTGCCCAGCCAGTAATAGCAATTTTCTCATCTATTTTTAAATATATAAGATTTCACGTGCATTAAAGATTATCAAACTAATAAGATACAAAGCTTTTAACAGTTATGTATCACAGACCTGTATTACTTGATTCTGTTAGTATAGTGAGTGTCTATAGCCTGTTTAACAATGATTCCCTAATATGTGTACAGAGACTCTCAATTGGCAAGCCTAGGAAGGTTGAGAATCTTCTAGAACTGTGAGGGGATTCTATGTAGTTCAAAGGGCCTCATTAAAAATCACTATCTTTAGATTTTAATGCAAAGACACAATCAAAAAGGAGAAAGTAAAATATAAAATCCACAAGTAAACTTTGTTCTGCTCTGAAATAATTAAGAATGAGTATTTTATAGCCGTACCCTACATTAAAGATTCATAGCTAATATTTATCCTAGTGGAAATAAAGTTATCTAAGATTATGTTCTAGGTAAAATAGATGAGACCAAGATCAAGACAAGTTTTGTACTCGTGATATTTAAACCAAACAAAATCCTTTCTAGGCAGCTAAGTGCTAAAACTTAAAACTCAATGGAAGATAATTCTTAATCCACATGGATTACAAATATTCCACAATCAATATTCTAGCAGAATTAAAGCAAGTCTAGAACACAAATACCTTCCATATCTGCAGCTTCTCCTTCATCATCCTCTTCTTCCTCTTCACATAGTGCTGAACAATCTTGCAGCTTTACACTGTCCTTTGAAATCAATTATATTTAAAAATCACTTAAACATGTTTGTTAGTTCAAACATGGAACACTCATGTACTAGCACATTTAACTACTGAAAATAAGAGCATTAATGTAGTTCTTATCCTTAAGAAACTCAAACTCCAGTGGAGATGACAAACCTATATATCAATTATTAAAAGTAATGTGCTAAGTGCTATGACTGAAAAACATCAAAGATATTATGAAAGCACTAAAAGTCATCTAAGCTAACCATTTAAAAATAATTGCCAGTTGTTGGGCGGCATCTGTGGCTCAAGGAGTAGGGCGTTGGCCCCATATACATGGGGTGGCAGGTTCAAGCCCGGCCCGGCCTGGCCAAAACTATAAAAAAAAAAAAAAAGTGCCAGATGCACTCCCAATAAAAATTTTATTTAATTATTAGTATTAGAAAATCAATCCAAAGTTATGTTAACTTGTATGACACTTATAAAGCATATCTATATATATGTAAATCACAATACATTTATAAGCTAAAAATAAACTATCAATAAGACACTGTATTTTTAATTTGTTAACAATATCCTGGCTGAATTAAGTTATCCAGTTATCAGACTTTACAGTTATTACAACACATAAGATTTCAGTTCAATTTCTTAAACATATTAGCGCTACAAGGAAAAAATAATGCTAACCAATGACAAGCCTAAAATACAATTTATCATTTTCACAAAGTTGATATTCTGAAAATCTGTGATCAACATACTAAATGAATCAATTGGACATCTGGTTTCACCCAGGTTATATTTTACGTACAGGTGGCTTTATTTACCATTAGAAAGTTAAATCATGTGTATCATTATGTTCAAAATGTGAAGCCACAGATGAAAGATTGCCAGTGTCTAGATAATTATCAGATGAGCTAATATCTAAACTAATTATTAAAGGAAATTTTAATCATGCTGGCCAAATTCACACGCAATATAGACTACAACAGAAACTGGCCACCAAGATTATTAACATTTGCATCTAGATGGTAAGTATTCTAAGCACTAGGTTATAAAAATAACATAAATCCTATATTAAATAGGAAATAAGAAAGATATATTCTAGTTATAAATTATTTTAAGTATTTATCCTTTAGCAGGATATGAGGATGTTAAGTGAATAACAAGTATAATTAATAAACATTATTGTATTTATTAAAAATTCTTGGAAGAATTATCATAAATTCACCATTCCAAAATAATGCTATTCATACCATTTTGCCATCTATCATTCCCAAAGTCTGAAGCATATACACTAATGGCCAGAGTAAACAAGATCTTTTGAAGTAGCAAGACCTCTCGTGACATTTCTCCTTAATTACCCAACTTTCCAAAAAGTTGAATTTCAAAAGGATGAAATCTCAGGCCAATAAACTTACTCCATAGCAAGCAAAAATTGTGTACTGAAAAAAATAAAACTTGTATATAACACTTTTTGGTAAACCCCAGTTACAAATTCCAAAAGCTCCAAATGATAAAATCACACATAAAAAAAATCTAATGTTAGTAACTATTGTAGTAAATGTTTCCTAAGAACAGAAAGAACACAATTGTTCCATCCAAGTAGCTTATCCTCTAAGTAACTTCACTTTCTAAAAAAAAATTATAGGAAAGGTGAAGGCATGTTGTATTTTTTTATATATTTTCAAACTATAGGTATATAAAAAAACCATGGAGACAATGTACTCACTCAATCTAAGAAATGAAAAGTTAATAGCTACAGTCTAAAATAACTCAAAACTTACAAGCTGAAAAATTCTATCCAACCATATACTTTACCCTCTCCCCAAGTAAATCATATAATAAACTTAACTGAGTTAGCTTTCACTCATCTAAAATGTCATGAATTTGAATAAGCTAAAGTTATAAATTTTCAAAATAAAAAACTCCAAATTACCAGTAATTTAGAAGAATATATACAGCAAACTGCTTACAATATTTAAACTACAAAATTTAAATTAGCATCTTCTCATCTGTAAGTAGATACCCTCCACACAAAAATAATTTACTTACACAACGATTTGCTACCAAATATACTTAAAAAGAAAAAGGCATCTCTGTTGAACTAGAAAGAAGTCTTTTCAATTACTGAAAATTAGTAATCTGTACAAGTTACAATCTCAAAAATGTTTTTCTTAACCAATTATAAGGAAAATAAGAGAAGCATTAGGAAATAGTGGTGTTTTGGTATGTTGATATAGAAAAATGGAAGAGAAAGGAATAGCTGAAATTTCTGAGGTTGATAATAAATAACCAGAGTTTGCATAAGAGGTGAGTGATCTTAAAATAGTAGTATATATTTACGTATAAGCATATAACTAGGTCATTAAATTTAGAAATATAACTAATTTAACCAGTACCTTGCTTTCCACTGTAATCTCCTTAACTGCTTCAGTTATTCCTGCAATACCTGTTTAAGATTCAGCAGAAAATAATAAAAATTAAATTGTAAAAATTCTATTTACCTTATATTAAGAGCAATATATAAAAACATTTAAAATTACCTAAATTCTCACAATTTCTCTGAAATAAAAAGACAAATATTAGCAGCATTTTCAGATATGAACTCTAGTAGGAATAAATAATCCCAAAGGCACTTCCTTCAAATTAAAAAAGGATCAATAGGATAATTTACCATTAACTATCCTATTCTATCATTCTTCCTTGAGTCTCTATAAAATATTTTTTAAATAAACAGCTTAAGAGACTACAGGACTGATATTCTGTTAAACAGGCATTGAAATTTTCTCAAAAAGGAACTGGTCATCTTGACAGAGATTGAGTGTCCCCTATCTGAAACATTTGGGGCCAGAAGTATTTCAGATTTCAGACTTTTTTGAGGTTTGGAATATTTGCATAGTTACTAGTCAAGCATCCCTAATCTGAAAATCCAAAATTCCCCAAAAGCATTTTCTTTGAGCATCGTATCAGTACTCAAAAAGTTTTAGATTTTGGAGCCATTTCAGGTTTTGGATTTTTGGATTAGGGACACTTCACCTGTATGTAAGCTATTTGCTTTAGGTATCTAGAACATCCAAAGATACAACTATATCATACTTAAATGGGCTTTCTATTTCTATGTTTTATTTAATCCTTACAAACACTATACTGTGAGGCAGTCAGAATAACTGTGTGCCAAATGAAGTCTCCAGAGAGGTAAAATAATTAGCTTGTGTCTCACATCCAGTTAAATGAGAAAATTGGGATACAGAAATCCACAGCAACTCACCTGTCATTCAGTTCTCTCCACCATGCCTCACTCAGCAATTATTTCAGAATCTACCTATCTCAGTGACAATATTAAGCAAGTGGCAGTACCAGCAGTCAGTAAGACAATATATCTAATTCGAAAAACCTGTCAGTGTTCTCAAATAATTTGTTTGGCAAGGATGGGAAATAAAGACAAAAAATAGCTAAAGTTACTACAGAAGAAAAACTAAATACAAAACATGCTTAGCTTGTTAATCTTCTGAAATTTTGGTGTATCTATTCAACATACCTAAATGAAAGAATTTTGCAAATGAAAGATGTCAGAACCCAGAGACATAGCATAAAGCTTTTATTCATAACAGTTTTTCCAGACATTGCTATATAATAGGTATGATTATTTCATAACATTAAAACCCAAATTGTAACATATCGACAAAATGATTCACTAAATCCTGTACATAAAAACAAAATAAATTTCTTCAATTTGTCAAAACAATTACACATAGTAGAATAATGTGGTAGTATCCAAATAAACCAGAGTATTCAAAAAGACAGATACAGTTGGCAAAGAAAAAGAAAGCTCAAATGATTCTAATGAAGGTAAAGGTTGCCATGGTTAACTTTATGTCAACTTGGATAGATTGTAGTGCCCAGATGTTTAGTCTAAATGCTGTTATAAAGGTATATTTTAGATGTGATGAACATTTAAATTAGCAAACTAGGTAAAGTAGGTTACCCTCCATAATGGAAGGGAATCTCATCCAATCAGTTTGCAACTTTAAAAGAAAAAGACTAAGGTACTCCACAAGAAGGAAATTCAGCCTCTACACTAGCTTAGGACTCAAGCTGCAACGTCAACACTTTGCAGAATCTGCAGGTGTGCCCTGTAGAATTCAGACTTGCCACCCCTATAATCATGTGAGCCAATTCCTTAAACTAAATCTATCTGTATCTATACCTACGCAGTTATCCCCACTTATGCCTGAAACCACAGATTGTATTAAATCCTATATACACTATGAGTAACAGTCAATCTGTTAACCAGACAGCTAGGTGACTAATGGGTGGGCAGTATATAGAATATGAACAGACAAAGGGATGACCCACATCTTGGGCAGGATGGGGTGGGACTACAGAAGCACTTCAGATTGTGGATTTTTTAATTAGGAATACTCCACCTGTAAACTATTTGTTCAAAACACTGTGCAATTTAAAACTGATGTATTATTATTTCTGGAATTTTCCATTTAATATTTTTGGACAGTGGTTGGCCATATTTAACCGAAAGTGCAGAAAGAAGAACTGAAGATAAAAGGGATACTCTGTTCTCTGGAGAGACACAATAAATAGAAGGGCTAACAGAAAAAAAAGAAACCCAGTTAAAGCACAGCTCAAGCAAGGGGAACTGAATTGAATAAGTAACCAGTACCTGGCCTTATGAGTAAGTCGAAGGATTGCATTCATCAAATTAGGACGTAATTTGCTATGGTTTTAATGTCTCCTCCCAAATTCATGTTAATAACTGCCATTGTGATGGTATTAAGAGGATCTTTAAGAGTTGAGTAGGTCATGAGGGGTAGGCCCTCTTGAATGGATTAACATCATCATTTTGGCAACAGGATATTCTTGGGAGTAGTTTCCTGACACAACGATGAAGTTCAGCCCCCATCACCTTTGTCTCTCATACATCTTTGCTCATTATGGTGGGGTTTCTGCCATGTCATAATGCAGCAAGAGAGCCCTCACCAGATGTGATCCTTTGATGCTAGACTTCTTAGTCTCCAGAACTGTGAGTCAAATAAACCTCTCTTCTTTATAAATTACCCAGCCTGTGGTATTGTTTTGGCAGCAGAAAACAAAGACAAATTTTAAAGATAAAATTCTATGAGTATCTCTCATAAACATCAGTTACAATTTATTACACTAAACAAACTGTAGCTTTTTGCATATATGAAAATGTTACCAGGGAAAACTTTTTAGTTGTTAGTTGAATTTCACTTTTTTAGGTGTCTATCATATTGACACCTACTTATCTATGTGAAAAATGACTCTGAAATATGTACATGAATTTTGGAACAGTGATTAAGACAAGACTACAACTAGACAACTCATTAACTTGACATCAGAAACAGTGCTATTATCAATGGTGCTAGAACATCAGTACAGAATTTACTACTGATGTGCTGCCAACATTTTCCTGCTACAGGAAAACTAAAGCAGAATAGTTTAAAAATTTTTGAAAGATCAGGGGGAAAAAGAAGTCTAACAGCACTACATGGTAGATTAAAAAAAAAAGGGTAATTTTTGAAATCATTTTAAAAAGCTATTCAACCTATTTTCTCTAGGTCTTGATATACCAATATTTAGCTCATTAAGAAGCAAATAAATTTCAGATCAAGAAGCCCAAGTCTTTAACCTGTGCCTATTAACTCTACAAACAAATGAATGCAACATCCCTTACTCAGAGTAGAGGAGAAACAGACTGAAGGAGTACTTTAATTTGTACAGATTACTCAGCCCTCTGTCCAATACAGATGATTCTCAATGGGGGTGGGGGGGGGGACAGCAATTATTCCCCTCAAAGAACATTTAGTAATGTCTATAGACATTCTTGGTTGTCACAACTAGGGAATGCTGCTGGCACAGAGTAGGCAGAAGCTACAGATACTGCTAAACATTTTACAATCCACAAGAAATATAGAATTATCTGGCCCAAAATGTCAACAGCACCAAGGTTGAGAAACTCTGCTCTGTTACTACTGCTAAAGATAAATGCTTGTACCTCCTAGGACTCAAAGGGAGAAAACCTGTTCTTAGTATTATGAATTTAAATTTAGAAAACATTTTCTTCATCAAAACTAAATCATAAATGGTAGCTACAGTAGCACACATAATACTAGTTAAATAAATATAATGGCAACAAAGGGTTTTAGGACTTAGAATAAAAAAGCTTATTTGGGGTTCCAAACTTATGCTTATGAAAGCCCTAAATTTGTTGAACAAATATTTAATGAACAACTTCCATATCATACACTATGATAGACACTGAGGATTCAACAATGAATCTCCACCATCACAGAGCTCATACGGTGTTTCCTCGAAAATAAGACACTGTCTTATATTTATTTTTTCTTAAGAAGACACACTAGGGCTGATTTTCAGGGGATGTCTTATTTTTATTAAGTATAATACAACAATCTACATTTATTCAAATACAGTTAAGTCATCTTCTTCTGGAACTTGACCGGGGGAGCCGACTTTGTTGGTGGGGCTGGCGCTAGTGATGAGTGCCTGAACTCCTTTACCCTAGCCACTCACATGTGCACAATGGGATGCCTGCGACCGCGCACTCACACCCGCCCAAGTGTGAATGGCTCAGATAAAGGAGCTGTGGCAAATAAAAGGTATTCCAGTGTTCCTTACTGCTCCTCCCCGAAATGCATGGTGTGGCTATGCAGCATATCTTATTATCGGGGTAGGGCTTATATTTAACAAATGCATAGAAATCTGTCTAGGGCTTATTTTTTGGGTAGGTCTTATTTTCAGGGAAACACGGTAGTACTTAGAATTTCTTTTAGTAGTCATTCCAAAAATAATTAAATACTTTTACATGTCAGTTCTCTGGTTAAAATAAATGCAACTACAATATAGTTCCTGTCATAGAGGTCATAGCCAGCAATAAAATGACATGTAAGCACGAAATTCTAAAGCAAGGCAATAGGCATGCTCAGTATTTCTGACTGGCTTTTTCTTCTGTTCAGAAATATAAAAGGGCCAGGAGCAATGGGTAAAAATCACACCTGTAATCCTAGCACTCTGGGAGGCGGAGGCATGTGGACTGAGCTCAGGAATTCAAGACCAGCTTGAGGAAGAGTGAGACCCTGTCTCTACTAAAAACAGAAACCACTAGTCAGGAGTGGTGGCATAAGCTGTAGTCCCAGCTATTAAGGGGACTGACAAAAGAGGATTGCTCAAGCCCAAGAGTTTGAGGTTGCTGTAAGCTATGATGTCACAGGACTCTTCCCAGGGTGACAGAATAAGATTCTGTCTTTAAAAAAAAAAAAAAAAAAGACAGAAATATATGAGAAAATAATAGGGGTATTTTCAAAAGTAGTAGGTACTATAAAAATTTGGCACACTCCAAAAGCATTTTTTTTGGTTTCTAATTTATCCCTTTTCCTTTTTCATGTAAAAGTATACCGGAACAAAACTGTGCCTTCCATATCCTCTTTTTTACTCAAAGCTGTTATAAAAGGTTGTGAAAGAGTTTAAAACAACTTAACCTAAATACATGCCACTCTATATTCCTCTTACCTGTGTTATGATATGTATCTACCCAGCCTCCATCACCATCATCTTCTTCAATGATAGCTTCCAATTCATCTGAATATTCCATCTGTTTGCACCGCTTATAACATGGTACTATAAAAAAAAAAGAAATCCACCACACCATGGCAAATACAGTTACTAAGACATAATCTGTTAACCATAAATTCATTACAAAGAAGAGATAGTTTATTCTATAAAATATAGTATTTACACTAACAAAATATTAACTGAATATATTCCCTTTTAATAAAAGTCGTTGAAAGTTGTATTAGGCCACAGACAATTATTTTACCGCATTTATCTTTCCCTATATTGCTTTATCAGAAGACAAACAGAAAGGCTGTTCGGAGTGTTCTACATATTTCTTTATCATGACAGTCTGTGAAAAACAGCAGGCTGAAGACAGAGATGTCATTGTTCAATTTCAGGCTAATGAATACAACTTTGTTTGAATGTCTTATTCTCATAACATGGTACTACCTCTCATACTCTGAGGTGGTAGAGGTAATCTGGTTTTCAAAGCTAAAATAATGCTCAATACAAATTTTAAGATTCATATTTAAGCTCTAGTTATTCCCAATGAATAGTTTAAAATTCACCAAATTGCTCAATTTCACTTTCTTATTCAACACTGGTGCAAAGTTCTTCATATAACAAATGTGTCAACTAACGGATACTATGATGCATAAAGCTAAATGTGAACATAAAGTGAAAACATAGCGTGGGTCAACAAATTACAATTACTCTATTTTTTTTTAAATAAGCAGGATATAAATTACTACTATGGTACAGGCAAGAAAAAAACTTGTTGTTTTGTATATATTATTTTCCCTTTTCCTATGGTAAGTAAATTAGAGTAGAAATCAATGTACTGTTTGATTATTTAGGGACTGTAACACCTTTTTGATAAATTACCTTCATAGGACACCACATGTTTCAAACATTTTTTGTGCCTACAGGCAATCTTTCAATGGCATAAGGGATAATAAAATCTTTGCCTTTGAGGTTTTAGATGTCAAAGGTGGTACCAATTTCATTTTCCATGAAAAATTTAAGTCTAAAGAAGATAATATCATACACCTAAAAAGATTATGAAGTCAACTTAAAAAAATCCAATAGGAATAAGTCTAACTTCTTCTATATTTCATAGATCTTTTTGGCAATAAGAAATAACAAAAAGAGAAGAAGAGATAAAATCAACTAAGAAAAAAAAAATTCCAGCAATTAAAAACCCTACAGCTTCATTAAATTTCTGAATTTCTATGTGAGAGACGCTATAAGAATAGCTTTAAGCAAAAATTTGGATCAGTAAGAACTAAAGGTTTTTCATGTGGTTGATTTTACTATAACTATACAAAATTTACTAATGTACATGACATAATTCTTACCATTTTTGGTTACCAAAAATTGTTTGGCTGTTGGTAGGTATGCCTTCACTTTTACCTCCTCCCCCGTTGCCCTTTAAAAACAGTGAAAAGCACAAAAATACAAAATATATTTTAAAAGGCAAATATAGAAAATATTACATATAAATCTCAAAACTACAGAGTCTAAACCCCTGAGAAAACTTTTTAAAAACTGATATGGGAAGGAAGCTCTATGTTAGGGCATGTAAAAGCAAAATTATAATATAAGTGAAATATACTAAGTAATACAGATAGAACTAACAGAATTTGGATTAAATATTAGACAAAAAAGTAGAATAATAGACAACAATTTAGCAACTATCATGTTTGCCTTTAAACAAAAAGAAAATGCTGCTCCTTAGTACACTACAGCCTATTACATAATCTCTCAGATTTTTATTCCTAAAGTATTGTTCATCTTGAGAACAAGAAAAGGCAGGGAAAAAGCTGCATGACATTATATAACAATGTAGGTGGTTGGCAAAACCTCTGTTCCTGCCACTGAATTAAAATTGGAACTAAGAAACACAAGATGTTTTGAATAAGATGATGATGTTAAGAATAATAATGCTTGAAAACAAGAAATCCCTTATTACTAAGTGTTTAAGTATAGGACTTAGAACTATAACACGTACTATTTTCAATTAATAACTCTAAATGATAGGTAATATTGCCCAAGTGCAGTCTCATGCCTGTAATCCTAGCACTCTGGGAGGCTGAGGTGGGTGGATCACCTGAGGTCAGGAGTTTGAGACCAGCCTGAGCAAGAGTAGGACCCTATTTCAACTAAAAATAGAAAAACTAGCCAGGTACTGTGGCAGTCTTCTAGGTTTTTTGACTAGTGCTAACTGTCGGATTCAACAATGTCACTGCAATGCCTGAAGTTCTAAAAGGAGTTAGAATAAGGTCATGATAGTACTTCTGGACACGAAGCATGGAAATAATCTGCTTGTAATTCTGATTTAAAATGAATTATTCCTTTGGCTCAGTAATTCAGCTGTAAGTGTAAACAATGAGGTGCGGTGTAATTGAGTTCTAAGTTAGAATAAAATTATTGCAACCATAAATTCATAAAATATAAATGGAAACTAGTGGTACTAGCTAAAACAAGATTCTATATAGCATTCTGAGAGGCTGATAGGTGGCTGCCCGAGTTTACAATTTTGAGACCAGCCTGAGCCAGATTGAGATCTCCTCTCTAAAAACAGCCCAGCGCTGTGGCAGGTACCTATAGTCCCACTTACTGGGGAGGTTGAGGCAAGAGAATCTCTTGAGCCCAAGAGTTCGAGGTTGCTGTGAGCTATGATGCCATGCACTCTACCAAGGGCAAAAAAGTGAGATTGTATCAAAAAAAAAAAAGAACTTCAGAAAATTCTGTCCATAATATAAACTCCTATAGCAATGCTATAAATCAACACCTAAACTATTTAGACAATTAATGGCTATGACAAGAAGAGCTTATACATTGTCTTCACTGAGATGTCTTTGTCAAATTTATTGTTTCAATAAAGACAATGCATATGTATCATATTAAAAAATCCTAAACCAGTTCTTTTCACAAAATATCAGGTTAAATTTTATATACCTATTTAATTTGAAATACATAATTCAGATCAAAACTTAGCTAAATATAATTTAAACAGAAAATTTAGGATAGAGACAAAAAAAGAATCTTACTAAGTCAAAGAGCTTCTATGATGAGCTCCATTTTAAATATGGAACAAAAATACATGCGGGAAAGAAAAAGACATAAAAATAAATGATTCTGATATTTTGATCTTTTTTAGTACCTAAGAAATAATGCCCTAGTCTAGGAGATTAAAAAGCAGTGACGACTGTATCAAGTACAAGTTAAATATAAAAATGAAGGGTTCTAAAATAGGCCACAGATGAAACAGAATTTCAACTCTGGCTTTAAAAAGCTTAATTATTTATGTTCTTTAGGTATGAACAAAAACATTATGACAATTAGAATGTTGTTAATTACAGAACCCTTATCCCCAATCAACACTATACCTTTCAGCTATGACTGAAAAATGTTATTGAATAAAAACAATAAATTGAAACATCCACATCCAAACAAGGTAGTAATTCCAAACAATTCCAGTTCAAATAAAATAGTTTGCCACTACTGGGATCACTTTTCCAGTTACTGTCAGAGACTTTTTACCATAGGTACTTGAAAGTAATGATACTGCATTTATTTTAAAACTTTCTTTTAGTATTCGGGATATTTTAAAATATATGTTGTGAGAACCGCTAAATTGTTTAAAGTACTTTGTAACCAAGAGAAAAGTTACTGAGGAAAATTAAAATTTAAAGTCTCTTATTTATTTTAAAACTTTCTATTAGTATTCGGGATATTTTAAAATATATGTTGTGAGAACCGCTAAATTGTTTAAAGTACTTTGTAACCAAAAGAAAAGTTACTGAGGAAAATTAAAATTTAAAGTCTCTTAAGAAGAAGACTTATGGTTAAGACCATGATCAGTGTCATGAACCTTTACTTCCTAAAAGGGGAGCATACTTCTGAATCTTAACAGAAAGTGTTCATGTCTTTTGTTTTAAAGAACATAAAACTGCAAAATCTCTACATTTATTGTCATAAAAAATGTTCAATAAACATTTACTAATAAAAAAGTTGATTAAATTTATTAAACTCTTGAATTTTTAAAGAATTACAAGATCAGACCTAGATTCAATAAAGAAAGGAAGTAAATGCATTTATCTCAAATACGTTCATCTTTTGTGCTAAAAGAGCAAATGTTCATAACACTCACTTGTTCTTCATTTTACTTTGGCCATTATTGAGGCAGTTTTAACATAAAATCTACTGAGATAACAAACTGCTCATTCTAATTTTCATGCACTGACCTACTTTGCCCTAATTCTGAATCCACACCTTTTACTAAGTTTTTCTTGGCTCCACATTACTTACCATTGCCATGTTGGACAGTGATGGACTAAGTGATCTCCTGCTGCCACAAACTATTCAGGATTTGGAAGAAAAGTGAAAAAAAGAAAGAAAGAAAAATTGAACATCACTGAATGTCAGGTGGCAAAATACAAAATTGATTGTTCTGAATAACTTTGATACCTAATAATCAATTAAAATGCAAAAAGCACCAAACCTCTTTCACCAGCCTTAAAATTTATTTTCATCATTATTAACCTCCAAAAATATTTAACATCCATAAAAACTTAAATGAATCTTGAAAGAAAAATACACTCAGTAATTTTTAAAAATTCAATGGTTATCAATGGATTTAAAAATGCAAAAAGGGCTGGGTGCAGTGGCTCACCCCATAATCCTAGCACTTTGGGAGGCCGAGGTGGGTGGACTGCCTGAGCTCAAGGGTTTGAGACCAGCCAGAGCAAGAGCAAGACCCCATCTCTAAAAATAGCTGGGTGCTGTGGCACGTGCCTATAGTCCCAACTACTCAGGAGGCTGAGTCAAGAGAATTGCTTGAGCCCAAAAGTTTGAGGTAGCTGTGAGCTATGACACCATAGCACTCGACGAAGGGCAACAAAGTGGGGAGACTCTCAGCAAATAAATATGCAAAAAGCATATAATATCATGTAACTAATAAAGGTACGACTATAAGATTAAAATGTCAAAATCCATTTTAAGAATAAATAAAATGGCTTGGCACCTGTGGCTCAAGTAGCTAAGGCACCAGCCACATACACCTAAGGTGACAGGTTCAAATCCAGCCCAGGCTCGCCAAACGATGGCTGCAACCAAAAAATAGCCAGGCGTTGTGGCAGGCGCCTATGGTCCCAGCTACTTGGGAGGTGGAGGCAGGAGACTCGCTTGAGCCCAGGAGTTGGAGGTTGCTGTGAGCTGTGATGCCACAGCACTCTACCCAGGGGGACAGCTTGAGGCTCTGTCTCAAAAAAAAAAAAAAAGGAATAAATAAAATGTAGTAAGGTTCTGCCAATACAGTAAAAATCTGAAAAATTTACTAAATAGATACAAGTCCTATTTTATTATATCACAGTGCACATTTCTTTTTCTTCCCTTTATTATTTTTAAAAATTAAGGTTAGAAGCTTTTTGTGTAAACAAACTCTGGACTTTCTGCGCAAGATGAACTGTGCAAGTTTTTGGTTTTCTTCAGAATTAAAAACTGAACTCAGAAAGAAAGAGTTTAGTTTACAAGGACATGAACCAAAGGACAGAAATCCCAGAGAAGTCTCTTAAGCATAACTGCAGTGTCCCAAGTCAAACAGTATGTGCACATACTTTCTCAATTACTTCTATTTCACAATAGCTCTAACAGAAAATCTTGTATTGTTCATGAGTTTATTACACAGCAAAAAATTACAATATACTTAATCTACTATTCTTCTGAGAAAGTATGCCTACGTAAAATACACTATTCTGAGAGTAAAATTCTATCAAATAAGAATCCTGAAAATAATCCTCTTTTAGCAGGAATTATTAACAAGATAAAACAAGCCGCATCTCCAAAAGAACTTTATAAATGTTTTTGTTCTTTAATCTCACATAATCTATTATTTAAACTGGTTAAGAGCAAAAACCGAAATGAAGACAATAGTTTCTTTCTCAAGTTCTAAACATTTTGGGGTCACTGCAACCAAATGTTACATTTAGCTCTGTAGTTATCAGAACTTATTACCACTAAAAGTAATCATTTAAACAAAATGCAAGGAAAACAAAGATTTAAAAATAAAAAGTCTTTAACCATGCTACCTTGAAGTAACAATAATAATATTTTGTCCCTCTAGCAGTATCTATTTAAGAAAAAACAAACAAACACTAGACATTAAGGAACATTATAAAACATGTAGAATTGCACCAATAATTAGTATATGTGTACATCTGCCCTTGTAGGCAATGATAGCTACTACCTGCTTCATACGTGCAAATGAAACAAAAGGAAGCTATAGACAAAATTTGTAAATGGTCAAGACGGCCTGCAGTACCATTAAATTAAATGATTAAATTATTTTAAATACTTAAACACTCATAGTAATTAAATACTTTCTTGTGGTATCATCAACAAACAATTCTGACTCACTCCAGCAAGATAGTATCAATGTATCTTGGAGAACAACTCTATTCATTAAGCTACCCTCTCTATTAATAGTATTCTACTTCATCAAGCCATACACATATCCAACACTGAAGTGTTCTTTTCAGATGACAGAATATTAGACATTAGCTGCCCCTTTTTTAAACACAGTATTTCCACACCTCTAAATGAAAACAAAAAGATAGCTGGAATCTTGACAGGCAGAAATCCAAAAATAGTAAGAGCAAACAAATCAACTCAGTATACATTATTTACCTAAAGTAATGATGCCTTCCCATTTTCCTCCTCCAGGTTCTTTTTAGTCTAACTTATTTCTGTACCTGTGCTCTTTCCCAAGCCAACATTATAGTCTTGGTATCCAGCTGGGTTAGTTTTACCTTGGATTTTTTTAAAAAGGGGATAATTCATAAATTATTTTACAATGTAATTAAGTATAATAATTATTTATACTAGAATGAACTCCAGTTTTAAACAGCTTAATTCTATCCAATGACCACCAACTTGTACCTCTAACTCTAGCTATCTACTCAACAATTCATCTTTACACAGGGGAGATAAAATAGGAGAGACCAGGAAGAACAGCATATTTTTCATCTCTACTCTTGATTTCAGATGCTTAAAGAACCATGTCTAAATTACGCCTTTGTTTGGCAAGAATGTTAATGATATCCTCACATCAAAACTTGGTTTTATTTGGCATTTGAGGTATTAAATTAATGAAATCTAAGTTAGAATAGGACCTTCAGAAAACGCCTAACCCAAACCTTTCATTTTATGATGAAGAAACATGAGGCCTGGCCTGGATAGCTTAACTGATTTGCTCAGGTTAGGGGAAATTAGAAAAATGGGTCTAGAAAGCCAGTCTCCTAGGTTATTTCAGTATCACCACATTATCTTCACTAAAAATAAAGAAAAATGTAGACAAAAGATCAGTTTAGCAAACCATTCTTAAAACCCATCAGAATTCTGAACATAGAGATTCTATCACAATTGAAAATTAAAAGATCAGTTAATTCTCTGGCTAGAGGCCTTAGAATTTACAGCAACAGTGTCTTCACACAACATGGCTTGTTTCAAAATGTTTCTTTCAAAACAATTAATAGAGTTCTGTTGCCCATGAGTGATATTTTCAATGAGAGTTAAAAGATCAAACTTAAATAGTCTTTTATTAAGAATAAAATACCAAATTACATCTCATGCCTGTTATACTAGCATTCTGGGAGACAGGAGGATAGATGGAGGTTCAAGACCAGCCTGAGCAAGTGCAAGACCTTATCTTTAATAAAAATAGAAAAATTAGCCAGACACAATGGCATGCACACTTATAGTCCCAGTTACTCAGGAGGCTAAAGTAAGAAAATGTCTTGAGCCCAGGGGCTTGAGGCTGAGTGAGCAATGATGCCACTTGTACTCCAGCCTACACAAAATGAAGAGTCTTAAAAAGGGGGGGGGGGGGGCGCGGCGCCTGTGACTCAAAGGAGTAGGGCGCTGGCCCCATATGTTGGAGGTGGTGGGTTCAAACCCATCCCTGGCCAAAAACTGCAAAAAAAAAAAAAAAAAAAAAGTCTGATATAGCCAGAACTATCACAAAACTTGAGGCAAAAATGTAAAAATGTTTTAGTCTAGTATTTACTTCTCTAGGGACAATAAAATAAACTACCTAAATAAAAAAGAAGTATACAAATTTGATGGACAAGTAAAATGATTCCTCAAAATACAATTTTATGTGAAAAATTCAATAAAATACAACTGGCCTAATGGCTGTTAGTTGCAGCATTAAGCACTTTCAACATTACTTGGTTGGTAGAACAAGTGAAATAATGGTTGAAAAAAATCCATGTCAAGTATGTAGTAATAAAATATTTATGCTGAATGTTAAGAGAAAATAGTATCAAAGTAGTGAGCAAAGTTTCCCAATGGCAAGACATAAAAACTTACATCTGGTATACATGGAGCCAAGGCAGCAAACACTAAAGAGCTCACTGTGCAGTTCAGCATAACACAAACATCGGTGAGGGATAAGTGACTATAAGACTCTTTTCCATTCCTTTTCCATCCTCATTTCTAACTAATGAGGCACTGAAGAGAAATATGAGAAGCGGCAAATTCAGACAGAAGTTACATCTTTTCCTCTACAGGAAGTAGAAATCTCAATAGATCACTAACATAGTCAACAAAATCTAATTTCACTAAAATCAAAATTAAACTTGAAGATGTTTTCTTATAAAGCAGAAAAGTCCACCTAGTTTAACATAATTGTAAAATATAAAGCCTTCAGAATGTCTTCAACACTCACCTCTTCTGGGGTAATTACACCTGTTTCCTTAAACTTAGATTCCTAAAGAGAGCAAACAGAGTAACAGTATTACACTATCTTTCACTTAAACGTTTTAGGAAAAATTCAACACATGTAACACATACAAAATACATATATATCCTGGGTACCTGACCACAGGAATATACAAATCTAATGTAGGAAACAGGCATGAAAATTATTACAATAGTATTTAATTAGTGCTATATAATAATGATCCACGGAAAAATATTCAAAGATTTAAATAAAAATGAAGCTTTACACTGATTCTGTGAAATGACCAGATAGTTTTATTTTACAGTACAATAAAAATATCTTAAAGATTCTTTTTTTTTTTTTTTGAGATGGCGTCTCACTTTATTGCCCTTGGTAGAGTGCTGTAGAGTCACAGCTTACAGCAACCTCCAACTCCTGGGCTTAAGCAATTCTCCTGCCTCAGCCTCCCGAGCAGCTGGGACTACAGGAGTTCACCACAATTCCCAGCTATTTTTTATTGCAGTTTGGCTGGGGCCGAGTTTGAACCCTCCACACTCGGTGGTATATGGGGCCAGTGCCCTACTAACTGAGCCACAGATTCTGAGCCATCTTACAATTCAGCCAATGTCTTACTTAAACTGAGTAAATAAATACTAGCAAGTAAATCTAGAAATCATTATTCTCATCTCTACTAAGATACTGATACAATATTCTCTCTTCTAAAGCAATGAAGTTATTAACCAAATTATATGAAAGATTGTGTGGTAGCGTCTACAAAAATGAAATTAACTTATAAACATTAATCATTCAACACCTATTTCTTTAACTACATGCACCTGGCACTATTTGAGGCAATGGGGATACAGGTGTGAATAAAACAGACCAAAGAAAAATGAAGCACAGAGGAAACTGTGGGAAGGAGGGGTGGGGGTAGTAGTTATTTAAAACAGAATGATAAGAGAACAAAGACTTCATAGACTTAAAAACTAAGGAAAGGAACAAGCAGTCAGACCTTAGGAAGAAGAGCATTCGAGCAGAAAGAGAGAAGAGCACAGGCAAAACCCTGGATGCATGAGTGTGCTTAATGAAATAATGAAGAGGAGGTCAGATTAGCTTAAGCAAGAGAGATCATGGTACAGAGAAAAAGAGCCCTAATTGTATGGACTTTAGTTTTTACTGCATGTACTTCAAACAAAACATGATTTTTTCCTTAATTTTTGCTTGCTAAGAGAAGGACACTATTTCTTTCCTGGGGAATTTGCTTTCTCTACTTCCCTTTCCTCACATAGCAGGGAACTGTAAGGATTTTCTCTGCAAACCAATAGTTTGCACAAAAGTGACAAGGAAAGGGTTGTTAATTCTGCTTTCCTTTTTCCTGGACACAGATACCTTACACACTGAGATATTAACACTTTCTCAGTTTGATGAACGAGTAAAATGACTCCCCCAAAGGTAATTCTATGCTATAACTTCAATAAAATACAAATGGCCTATAAAATAGCCATTTTATATTTAATTTGGGTAGTCTTTTCTCTCTCCCTGAAACTAAAGTCATTGATGATTGTGTATTATTAAAATGGTATATAACCTAAGTAGATATGCTATTCTAAAAGGGTTAACAGTATATAAAAGAAGTATTTGGTTCAAACATCAAAATTATTTTCAAATTTTAAATAAGTTGACTAATCTTAATTAAGTAACTTTCACAGAAAATAATTATAAGCAAACAACAGTTGGAATTCTCATTTATAATTGTTCCTGACTTTGTTCTTATTTGGTCCAACGAGGTATCATCTTAAAAGGAGTCTGAGAAATTAGAATTAGATCTAACATTTCTCTTTGCTATGGAAAGGGAGCAAAGTAAAACTGTCCACTATTCTTCTTGTATATCAGAGTTTGTCACCCCCACACTGAGACTGGTAAAATTCTAATTGAAAGGAAGCTTCAAGGCTCAGTGCCTATGGCTCAAGTGGCTAAGGCGCCAGCCACATAAACCAAAGGTGGCAGATTCGAATCCAACCTGCCTGGCTGCAACCAAAAAATAGCCAGGCATTGTGGCGGGCGCTTGTGGTCCCAGCTACTTGGGAGGCTGAGGCAGGAGACTTGCTTGAGCCCAGGAGTTGGAGGTTGCTGTGAGCTGTGATGCCACAACTCTACCCGGGGTACAGCTTGAAGCTCTGTCTCAAAAAAAAAAAAAAAAAAAAGGCTTTCAGGAGCTTGCCATTCATTTACTAACACTGCTCTCTATTCAGAAAGCGAAAATAAATTATAACAAAAAACTTGCTACAAAAGTTATTTTTAAAAAACTTGACCGCTGTTCCAGAAAATTACCTTTGAAAATAAGAAAACAGTCACTGCTGTTATAACTAATGTGTCACATTTTTTGTTTTAAAAATGCTATACTGTTACCAATATAAAAAAAAAAAACACCTATTGAAGAGGATGAAGCTGCTCCTTACTTTCACTGTGCTACGATTAATAACCAGCTGCAGCTGTTTAAACAGCTTGGGGAAGAAAAGTTCTGCTTGTTAGCTGGGTTCAAGGTTACAGAATGAGATGTTACAAATTCCACTTCTTATCTCTAAAATCTAACCGAGTGGACCTCAGTAACAACTTACCCATTTCGTACCTCCAATACTCTTACTACATGTAAGAGCATTTCTATGAAACTTGAAAGTGACATATATCATTTTAATTCAAAATATTAAATTTGTTTTTAAAAAAATAAGCAAAACCCTTGCTTAAAAGACTTAGATGCTAGCATTTAACGTTCTTAAATCTACTTGGCTGCCGACCCTCTTCAAACTTGACCTCCCGAGACGCGCAGAGTTATGACGGGAAAAAGGGGAGCACGCACAGAGCGTCGCCCCAAGTTTACCCCGAAAACCCAGTTGGCCCTACCGAACAGCCGGGTGAGACCAGGGATGGGGGCAGGACCTGCGTCCCGCCCTTACCACCTTCCTACACCTTTCCCCGCTGGAAAAGACTGAGACTCCTCCCGCGCGTGGTCCCTGCGGAGTTGAGCAGGTGTCTGACAGCCCCTGGCAAACTCGGCCTGGCTTACCTTGAGGACCGGGGTCAGGTACTCAGCCACTTCCAGTGCCTTTCCCTTCACCGTGTTAATCACATTCTGCATCCTGGGGCCGGAGTAGCAGCCGGCCCCGCGAAGGGGTGGGAAGGGCGGCCGGGACAGGGGCTGGGAAGTCAGAAAATGTTCCCGCCGCCGCCGATTCGCATCAGCACCGGTCGGCGGCACCCGAGGGGGCAGGACTGGACACGACGGGACGGACGGGACGAGGGGGAGGGGCAAGGCGCGAGCGCCCCGGGCAGCGCGCGAGCGTACCAGGCCCCGCTGTCACCGGGCTCTCAGTGAGGGCAGTGGGGCCGGGGGGAGAGCTGGAGTTAGAAACGGGCTCACGCGCACCCCTCGCACTCTCGGGCGCAGTCTTTCTCCCCTTTACTTCACTCGCGCCCCTTCCGGCTTCCCCTTCCTTCTCTCACTCTCTTGCCGTAGCTCCGCCGCCACCTAGGCCTCACGTGACACCGGACTCTCCCGGCACGTGATGTGAGAAAGGCCGCGCTTGGGTGGGATCAGGCCCCACACGTATCCCCTCCCTCCGGAAACGTAACACCGGACGCGGCTGCGCAATGGGTGCCGGGTCCGCTCCCTCCCTGTCGGTAGGTAATTGTGCTTTTTGTTCCGCACGACCAGGCTTAGGGGCAAGCCTCGTTCGCCTTCGTTTTCCACCTTTAGCTTCTCCACTTATGGACCCTAAAAGCTCCTGCTTCTACTACGGAAGTAGAAAATCACTGTGTCAGCTCTAGGATGTATGTTCTGTCACAAGAAGCTCTGCGGGACCAAGGTAACCGCGCCTTGCGGGTAGGGGATTTGCGCGTGCGTACCAGGGCAGGGCGCGCTAGACAAGATCCCTTGTGCGCATGTGTGACGAGGAGGGTTTTCCGTAGAGGTGAATGGAAACCTGTCCTCTTCCTGTCGGGAGGTGTCTCATTGGTCTACTGTAGGTTCACGTCCAGTGGGTTGTCAGTATTGGCATTTCTCCCCTGTCCACATAGGCTTTATGCGCCATCCCTACTGATAGACACGGAGGCTTTGGACAAGTTACTTTCCCAGCCTGGGTTGAGGCCCTTAGGCTCATCAGTTTCTAAGATCTCTTCTGTTTCTAACATTAGACCAGTAAAAATGAAAAGGAGGATTTCAGATATTTCCATTTGGGTCATTATTATAATGAAATCTTTCTGAGCAAGTTCTCTTTTCTCCTCAGAGGGAAAAGATGGTAATAAGGAGAAAAGTGCAATTCTGAAATTCTCTTCTATAGCAAAATTGCTGATAAGAATAAAATTAAAGAATTGCTTTTCTGCAGAATTCTTTTCTGTATTCCCAAAGTGTTAATTGCCTTTATAAGCAGTTATAATCTAGCCCTGCCTTTTTGTCTCTGGAGTATGCCTTCCTATCAGATTTTGGCTTTTTCATTTCTTTACCCCATACTTTCTAATGCACGACTCAGCTTATTTGGTTCTGAAATAGTCTTAGCCAAACATGTAAAAATTGCTTTTCTGCTTTTCACAATCAGTGGTAGTGGCATTATCCTTAATCTTCAGGTCTGGCAGTAGAGTTACTCATGAAAGTGTTCTTCTTTTTAAGGCAGTTAAGAAACAGGAATGGAAAGAAAGTGCTGTAGTCGTCCTCTGTTATGCTCCTTGCCAACAATGTACACATTCCTGCTAGGTGCTGTATTCATCACTTTAAGCTCAAGTCGCATTTTACTGGTAAAATACTCTGCCAATGAAGGTAAGGTAAGATTCAGAGTGTGTATGGAGTACTTTTCTCTAACCATATTATCTCTCTCTGCTTTCCTGGTATACAGAAGGTGGTGGTAATACCTTATCAAGTACTTTGCTTTGCATGATTGATAAAGCATGTTTAAATTTGATTGTTTAACCTTTCATTTCTCAACAAGTAGAATTTTTGATGATGGATGAAATTTGGGTCAGCCAAGTACAGAATTGAACCTTGTGGTACAAAACAAATCATAACATCTGCCTAGTGTTTCAGTCAACAAGTGTTTCTGGGCCTATAGCAAAATGTACATATAATTGCCACTTATTTTGAAATAGGAGGCTATGTTTTTCAGTCACTTGGCATTTGTGAGGCACTATCATAATTACTGTATGAGTGATATAGTATCAACATTATTGTATTACCCAATGGCACCAACAGTATAGATAATAAGTTTTGATATGTATGTATTTAAGAAATCCATTTTCTTAATGTAAGGATTTATTTATTTATTTTTGAGACAGAGTCTCACTATGTCGCCCTCGGTAGCATGTTATGGTGTCACAGCTTACAGCAACCTCCAACTCTTGGGCTTAAGTGATTCTCTTGCCTCAGCCTCCCAAGTAGCTGGGACTGCACGTGCCCCACCACAACACCTGGCTATTTTTTTTGTTGCAGTTGTCATTGTTGTTTGGCAGGCCTGGGCTGGGCTAGAACCCACAAGCCTCAGTATATGTGGCCAGCACCCTACTCACTGAGCTACGAGCACTAAGCCTAATCTAAGGATTTAAACAAACACTAATTCCACATAAAACTGTATTGATTACTCCTCAGTAGATATTGAGGATACATAAAATCATGACATTATGACTTTCTTGGGGAGTCAGATGTATACATAAGTCTCTACAATTCTGTTAACATTTATTTGCCAGGCACCAGGCTAAGTATTAACAGTATGGTTCAAAACGTGTGAGGTATAGACCTTGCCTTCAAGAACTCTCTGTTTAATTAGGGAAGATAACACATGTAAACACAACATGAATATACATTATAATAAATGCAGAATATAGATATGCCAAAAAATACAGAAATAGGCTAGAGGAGAAAATGATATATTCTGTATAGGAGTCGATGATGTGGAACAGACAGATTAGGGAACTGTTACCTAAAGACAGAATAGGCAAGGGTTTTCAAAATAGGAGCAACAGCCTGTAAAAAGAACAGAGGCACAAAAAAGGAATGTTAGAACATGTAGTTCTGAATTACTGAGAAAAAAGTTTAAGAATTTGGAGGAGGGGGAAGGAGTGTTTAGCTTGTGAGGGCAATTAGAATCAGATTATTAAGGACTTCATATGCCATGTTAAGGAGCTGGACCTTATTCTGTAAGCCCTAAGACAAGTGTTTTTCAACTTTTTTTTTTTTTTGTCTCACAGCACACTTGAACCTATAGTCAAACTTCTACAGCACACTTAAATTATGTTGATCAAAAAAAAAAAGTAAAAAAATATATATACTTACTGTACTTTAAACTTTTTTTGAAAATAATTAATGATCTTTAAACATTTTTTTGGCACACCTAAGACCCTCTCATGGCACACCAGTTGAAAAACATACCCTAGAATCTAGGGGATAAAGAGTACTTGAAGGATTATGAACAGGAGGATAAAATGAAAGATTATTATGGTACCTGGATAGTGGAGCAAACAATGGGAAGCAGGATAGCCAGTTAAGGGCTATTCAAGCCACAGATGATGAAAAGTCATTTAGGATTGGGCGGCACCTATGGCTCAGTGAGTAGGGTACTGGCTCCATATACCGAGGGTGGTGGGTTCAAACCCGGCCCCAGCCAAACTGCAAAAACAACAACAAAAATAGCCAGGTATTGTGGCGGGCTCCTGCAGTCCCAGCTACTTGGGAGGCTGAGGCAAGAGAATCACCTAAGCCCAGGAGCTGAAGGTTTCTGTGAGCTGTGACACCATGACACTCTACCAGGGGTGATAAAGTGAGACTCTTTCTCAAAAAAAAAAAAAAAAGTAATTTAGGATTTTTGAAATAGTATAGAGAGGATAGATTCAATAAATTATTTAGATTAAAACATAGAAAATAAGAGATTTGGTGACATGGCTCATGCCAGTAATCCTAGCAACTTAATAGGCCAAAGTGGGAAGATCATTTAAGGCCAGTTCTGACCACACCATAGCATGAGATGTCATTTCCACAAAAAAAAAAAAAAAACAAACAAATAAAAAGTAATTAATTAATTAAAAATTATCTAGACCTGCTTTACCTATAGTTACAACTGCTGGAGAAGCTGAGGCAGGAGGATTGCTTTAGCCTAAGAGTTTGAGGCTATAGTGAGCTATGATCATGCCACTGTACTCCAGCCTGGGCAAGACCTCATTTCTAAAAAGAAAAAGGAAGACAGAAAAGACAGATTTTGGAAAATGTATTGAATGTGAGGATAAAAGGAGATAATATATTGAATAACTCAAAGGTTTCATTCAGATCTGAGTGCTGAGTGGGTTGATGCCAATCTCAGCTGAGCTGGTAACTATTAGGAGGAAGAGTAGGTTGGGAAGAATTCAGAGAGATTATAGTTTTAGCTGTGTACTTTAAGGTTAAATTGATGATTAAAATAGTAGGATCAGAGGGCTCAGGTCTGAGGAGGGCCAAAGACTTAGGAGTGCCAACATGTAAGTGGCATGCTCATATTCAGAAGAACATTAAGGAGAATCGTTAGAGAAAAGGGAGAACTAAATGCACATGACTCCCAGAAAGGAAGGAAACAGTTTGAAGACTGAGAGAATTGCAACATCATGATAAAATAATGATTAAAACATGCCCTTTGGAATTCTAAGATGTTTGGTAACTTCTGAGAGCGTGTAGTTTCAGAAAGGAGATTACTTGAGTATAAGACCTGAATGGAAAGTGAGTAAAGTAGAGATAGGATGTTGGTCCTGTTTTAGAGAAAGAGAAGGCATGGTAGCTAGAAGGAGTAAAATACTTATTGGCGTTGAGTCCCTGAGAAGAAAGGGAGGTTTTTAAGGGGAGAGTGGGTAAATATTAGGGCCATGGCTGTTTCCTCTAGGAACAAAGACAAGCCGATGAAGATGGGTGCAGCGTAGATAAAGTATGTGAGTGTGGGCAGGAGAGGAGTGGAGGGAGGTTCACACGGTTTGGGATCCCCCATGAGAGGATACAAGATAGAACCTATGAAAAACAAGAGCGAGTTCACAAACTGTGACAAGAGTTTGAAAATTGTAATCTGAAGCTCCTCATTCTATGTGCACACGTTGACTCAGGTGGGAATCATGATACAGATCATGAGAAGTATCAGTGCAGGATTACAGTGTGATTTAAGTCTACCTTTGAGCTCAGAAAAGGGAGATGTTTTAACTAGGCTTTGAATATTGGTAAAGTTGAATAGGCCAGTATTTAACTTCAGGTGAACCTTTATTGAGTATCATCTAAGTGACAGGTATAGGAAGGTAGAAACATGTTTCCTTTCTTACAAGAAGCTTACATTCTAAGGCAGGGGTCCTCAAACTTTTTAAACAGGGGGCCAGTTCACTGTCCCTTAGATAGTTGGAGGGCCAGACTACAGGCCCCGGGATGAGTCGGCTGCTAAGCAGGACAGGCAGCAGCGGCAAAACACCCGGTGGGCCACAGTTTGAGGCCGCCTGTAAGGGTAAGACATACACATAAAAAAATAATTATAATAGGGTGATGCCTATGCTCAAGGAGTAGGGCGCTGGCCCCATATACCAGAGGTGGTGGGTTCAAAACTGACCCCGGCAACAACAACAACAACAATATAATAATAATGATTATAATGGAATGTGACAAGTGGTGCTAAAAAAAATTTTGTAGGTGGTGCTAGAAGAAGAACTATGAATAAAGAATTGATTCTGACAGGGTGCATAGCTCACATCTATAATCCTAGCACTCTGGGAGGCCAAAGCAGGAGGATTTCTGGAGGTTAGGAGTTCAAGACCAGCCTAAGCAAGACCCCTCCCTATGAAAAAGAAAAAAATTAGGCTCTGCGCCCGTAGCCCCGTGGTTAGGGTGCCGGCCACATACACTGGGGCTGGCAGGTTCGAACTGGCCCAGGCTTGCTAAACAACCACGACAACTGCAACAACAACAACAACAACAAAAAAAAAATAGCTAGGCATTGTGGCGGGTGCCTATAGTCCCAGCTACCCTGGAGGCTGAGGCAAGAGAATCGCTTAAGCACAAGAGTTTGAGGTTGCTGTGAGCTGTGACAGCACGACACTCTACTGAGGGCAACATAGTGAGACTCTGTTCCCTGTGTGAATTGATGAAAAAACCCAAGCAAGCAAAGCCAACTAGGAGAAACTTAATATAATGAGTATTAAATCCAGCTGTTAAATTTAAAAACAATTGTAAATTAGTATATACAAATATGTAGAGAATAAAATTTACTATTAAAAAATTTCTGTTACATTTCAGAGAACAAGTATGATTATCTTCCAACTACTGTGAATGTGTGCTCAGAACTGGTAAAGCTCATCTTCTGTGTGCTTGTGTCATTCTGTGTTATAAAGAAAGGTGAGTCTTGAGATGGTACTTTATACTTGTTAAAGATATAGAATCAAAAATGTATTAGAACTTGAAGGAATATTTTATAACATTTGGTTTGATCCATTCATTTTTTCTATGAGGAAGCTAAGATAGAAGCATTAGTGTGTTTTGGGTAGAGAAGCAGGCTCAGAGAGAGTGTTACATGGAGCTGGATAGGAAGGGGCATAACTGGGCCACCAACCCATGTTTCCCAATGTCCCACCCATTTCTGTACCTCATGACTTGTTCCTGTGATAGTTTCATATAGTGATTTTTTATTCCAATTTGGGGGATTTTCTAAATTACTATACTATCATCTTGATATAGATTTATTTCAAAGTTCCCATTTCCTACAGGGAAGGCATTGAAAAATACTGTGTTCCCAGCCACATTATTTTAACTTCTCTGAGCTCGAGTCTCCTCAGCTGTCAAATGGTGGTAGTAATCTCTTCAAATGTCAAGTATCTAGGCTTTTGTGGCATGTGTAGGTCTTTAATATGTATTAATTCTTCCACCCTAGTTCCCCAATTATCAGGTCTTAGCTTTCTGTACCTCTTTGATCTGCCTTCTCATATGAGGTACACGTAGAATTTAGAGCATTAAAGTGTTTGCCCATCAAGATGTATTTTCATACTCAAGGATTTCAGTATGTTTCTTAATCTCATAAAAACTCAGGAATCGTTTGCAGGGATTAAATTTAAAACTACCTTTATTTTCCATCTTTTTATTTTGTATTTTTTCTGCTATACTACTTTCCTAAGTTTTTGGAAAACTGCACATGGGATATATAAACTTCTACTTAGTGTCTCCCTTTCTCGATCTGGCTGTGGCAAGTAGGAGTGTGAGGAGGGGGCAGTGCCAGAATGAAGGCTTCATTATTTTTTTCTACTTGACATACCTCTTAATCTCCCTGTCGCCCTTATGCTCTCAGAGCAGTAAGAGAAACCACTTATGTATCCTGAGTTGCCATGCTATACTTGTAGTAAGTATCTCAGGTTAACAGGAATTAGGATATTCAGTATTCTTGAGGTGCTGCTTATTGTCAGCGATAAAATACAGTGGTGGGTTAAAGAGGGACAGTAATGAAGTTATATATTATTTTTCATTTCTTTAGGCTAATCACTTATGGAAGCACATTTTTCAAGCCCCTTTTATTATTATTTTTTTATTTTTTTTGAGACAGATCCTCAAGCTGTCACCTTGGGTAGAATGTTGTGATATCGCAGCTCACAGCAACCTCCAACTCTTGGGCTTAAGCAATTCTCTTGCCTCAGCCTCCCAAGTAGCTGGGACTACAGGCGCCCGCCACAATGCCTGGCTATTTTTTGGTTGTAGTTGTCATTGTTGTTTGGCCCCTGGATTCAAACCCACCATCTCTGGTGTATGTGGCTGGCGCCTTAGCCGCTTGAGGTACAGGTGCCAAGCCTCAAGCCCCTATTAAAGAACTATATCAGTAATCAAATGCAATGTAATTTCTCTAAAGATATGGGTATTCTTATAAAGATGATTTATTCATTGTTGTCTTTCTTTCTTTCTAAGATCATCAAAATAGAAACTTGAAATGTGCTTCCTGGAAAGAATTCTGTAATTTCATGAAGTGGTCCATTCCTGGTTTTTTTTACTTCCTGGACAACTTGATTGTCTTCTATGTCCTATCCTATCTTCAGCCTGTAAGTAAATATCATTGAAAAGATACAGAGAAATGAATCCCAAAAGTAATCTTTTGTATTGTTTTCTTTGGCATTGTTAGTTTCTCATTGCCCTCCCTGGCCTTCCTGAGATTTGCCCAGAATCAGCTGAACGCTGACTGACTTACCCATCTGCTTTCACTGGTAAAGATTACTGTATTAAATTGGGCTGACTATAGAGCAGTTGCTTCCTGGTCCAGGGAATCTGAAGCCACCCTTCTTTTGTAGTCTGTCTGCCTATTTCCTGAGCCATTCTATGGCCACCATCCTCTAATACTAATCTTAGCATCAGGACCTCCAAGCAAATGTTCATGATTATCTCAGATTATACACTCAAATGATACACACCTTTATCTCTTACATCTATTTAATGTAGTTTATATGTATTCCATTTGTATTTTTTGTGCTGTTAGTCCCATCCTGTAACCAAGAAGTTCTTTAAGGGTAGGGATTGTGTCCTACCAACTACACATGCCATCTATACCTGATAATTCTAGGAATACTTCTTATTTCTATCAGCATCCTTTGTTATAATTTCTAAAGCCAGTAGTAATTGGATTAGAGTTTGGTCTTCTGCTTTTACCCGTTACTCATTTTGGGTCTCATGTATATATCCCCCTAATATTTTATAAAATGAAGATTTCTGTTGCCTTTGTTGTCAAAAAGTGTTTTAAAATTCTTTAAAAAGTAAATTCAGACATTTGATTATAAATAGAATTTTTATTGGCACTGGTCCTCAGTGTGAAGCCTCTTAAATATAACCAAATCAGACTGAGTGGGATGAAAAGAAGTTAATGTAGAACTGTAGTAGAAAACAAGTGGTTGACTATTCCACAATTTAGAAGCTGTGTATCTAGGCAGGCCTCAACTGCTCTAAAAGTTTCAGTTGTCTCATATATATTATATAACAATATACCAGCTCAAAAGCAGAGACCTAGGCAAATTAATCACCTAAATTTCCTTTTAGCTCCGTGATCCATGTTAGTGTATGCCTAGTTCATCCAGTATGTGTCCTCTCCTTTCTCATTTCCACTTTTTTTGACCTGAGAATTCCTAAGAATACACAACATAATTATGCACATTCAATGAATAAATATGTGTTGTATTTTATTTCTATCCAATAGATTAGCTTTAAATATATACCCTTTTCCCATGTCTCCAGTACAAGATTGCAACTTCCTTATTCTTCTAGCTGATTGCTTTGCTCTTCCATCCTGATTGCGTACCACCCCACATCTTTCGAAATAAATCACATGGTATACTCTTGTGTTTTGCTGTGCCTGAGTCTATTTAAGGAATTAAATAGAGATACATGGAAGACTGGGGCAAAGAACTCTGATGTTTTATGTATTCCATATACTACACGAAGAGAGTTTTCAGAATTCATTGATACAGCCAGGCTGCTTGGCTAGGTGTTTCTGCACTGCCCTTAACGTGATTGACCGGAACCACCACTTTCCCCTCTACTTTCCCCACTCTTACCAACCATTTGCCTCGTCTTTTGCTGTTCTCCTCACTAGGGGTTCACAGGCATTTGTCCACAGGCAGGTACACTGAGAAAACTGTAAAACCGTGGTTGCCATAAAAGTTAAGTAGAAAACAAATTAACATCTCTGTTGCAAGTTTTTATTGGGTTTACTCTTATTTCTTTAATTTAGCTGTATATTAGCTAAATGTGGTTAGTGTTATTAGTGGGTACATGTGACTATTAATACTCTCTGAGGTTTAATCAAGTTAATGTGACAGGAAGGCAGAGTGAACTAAATCATAAGATTTGTGTAAAAAGTAACTAATATGTACACAGCTATGATTTAATTAAAAAATAAATAAAATTAAAAAATAAAAATGACATACTACAGTCTCAAGCTGTTGCCCGGGGTAGAGTGCTGTAGCATCATAACTCACAGCAACCTCCAGTTCTTGGGCTCAAGTGATTCTCTTGCCTCAGTTTTTCTAATTTTTTTTTTAGACGAGATGGGGTCTTGCTTTTGCTCAGGCTGGTCTTGAACTCCTGAGCTCAAGCTATCCACCCACCTCTGCCTCCCAGAGTATTAGGATTACAGTCTAGAGCCACTGTGTCCAGCCTTGGCAGAGCCAATTATGAGGAGTAATGATGGAATTTCATACTTTCCGAGCAAAATGTTCAGTACTCTCATATTTTGTGTTTCAGTACTCTTTATTATGTATTTTTTAACACAATTAGAAAAACAAACTGTTTTCAGTACAAAAACTATTATAAAATCTGGCTAACACAATTCCAATGTTTAGAACAGTTTCAGTTCAAAAGATTGTCAAATATACATTTGGTATTGAGTCATCGCGGTTCATCCAGGAAAATTGTTAGAGTTCCTAGAATGGTGAAGATGCTTAAAAAAATCTATGTTTCAATTTTCTTATGTAAAGGGGCCTAACCGTATCGGTCTTCTGTGTACCCATAGAAACGTATTATAAGTCTGTAAAGCACTTCAAAAACTTGGAAAAGTATGCTTCATAAGCATGGTAACTTGTCACTTCTAGACCTAAACCTTTAGAATTTATAACTATTTCCATATCTGCACATACAGATTAGTTACATAGGCATTTTATGAATTTAAACACATATTTTCAAAGCCTGGGCAATAATTTGATTATATCTGCATAAATCTAACAAGCAATAAAAATAGAATTTAATCCTCTAGTGAAATAGCTACCCTAATAATCCCTCTGGGTTTTGACCAGAATGCTTTTTTTGTCAGGTAAACCGCAAACTGTGAGATTTCTGAGGTCAGTACTTTGTTTGGATTGTAACTCTATCTTCTCTTTCTTTCTAGGCCATGGCTGTTATCTTCTCAAATTTTAGCATTATAACAACAGCTCTACTATTCAGGATAGTGTTGAAGTAAGTAACTTGTTATGAAAGCATATATCCTGCTTTATAACAGCACAGCCAGGTTTCAGGTAATATACCCAGAGCACTAACCCCTCAGAATCCCAAGGCCAGGATTTTGTTCCTAATTGGCTTTGTGTATTGGGCATGTTGTTTTACCCATCTGGAAAGCAGCTCCAGTGCTAGCCTATTTAAATCCTCTGCAAATAGATATATAAAGTGTCTTGAACATCTCAAAAATAAAGTAATTAACTGGGTTATAATTAGTATTTTTATTTTCAGTGCCATATTTTCTAAAAAGAATTCATGAGCTTTTTATATAAAATCTTTCTATACTAATAAAGAACAAAGAGGTTCCTAAGATTGTTAATACCTTGGTAATGTAGAATTTGGAGGTGATAAAGCGTGGCAAATTCTTTATTCTTTATTCTGTATTCTTTACTTGAGATGAGTATATGATTTAAGCTAAACTGGAAGAAGATTTCTCTGAGGAATCTATTGAGAATTATAGTTAATAAGAATGATAGATTTTTAAACTTTAAAAAATGGCGTCACCAATTTTTACTGTCATCAGGAGGACCACTGAATAGTATAAACATTTTTAAGTAACAAGGCTGTGCTGCAAAGCAGAGATCAAAGATACTTATCTGGGTACTTAATTCTAATTTAATTTGATGATAAAAAATAAAATTTACTTCTTGTTATATTTGTTGTGGTTGTTTTTTTAATTTTGCATTCTCTTCACTCTTTTTGATTTTTTGGTTCTCAATGTGCTATGTGATAGTGTATTCTTTCATAATTTATGTGTACAAAAGGATAACTTTGGCACCAGGTACTCTAAACACAGAGGGTCCCCCAAAATGTATATACATTTTAAGAAGGAAAAAAAACTGTATTAAAGTTGTAATACTCAGGTCACATTTGATTTCTGCAATTAGTGCTCAACGTGACTTTTGTTATTAGTATATATTGAATTTTACAATTTTCATGCAGTTTTTTCCTTTCTTAAAATGTATATACATTTTCTGGGCACCCTCTATATTTGTTGAATCCATCATGATGCACTTAATACATAAATCGTATGAAATTCCTAAAGCAATTTCTTTTACCCTACAGAAACATTCAATTTGATATTTAATGTGAGAGATGAAAACAAATCAATGTTACATTTAGTCCAGTTTAAGTGTTAGAGTACATTGAAATTTGCTTTATGTATCACGTTCATTTTACTTGTGAATTGTGAAAATAGTTCTTTAGCAAGTTAATGCTATCCTAAAAACATTTTGAAGTCTTTGGAATCAACATGAAACTCACTTTGTAGGCTTCAAAAATTGACTTGAGAAAATGTATGTAAGCAATAATATTTTTATATTCATTCCTGGGATAAAACTGGAGATGCACGTCCATGAAGAAAAAAAAATTAGCTCTGGCATGTAATAAAGGATTCACTATGTAACAGACGGTAAAGGTCTTAAAAATACGGTTTTTTAAAGTAAACAATATTTTTCCTGAAATGGCAGTTCATGTGTATACATAGTATTATACTTGTTATTATATAGTATGCAAGTATTAGGTCAAAATTCTATCAATTTAAAACTGAATTTACCAGAAAGAACATAAAAATTATGGATTGCCTGACCCCAAATTGGTAGTTAGCTTTAGTTCTGCCCTAAAGTAAATATCTTCTGCTAAATTTGTATTTGTATTAAGCAAGTTAATTAGAACCAAATTCAAATGTGTTTATACTGTAAATTTTTAAAGTGTTTATTTTTAATACCATTGATTACAATAATTACATTTTGCTAATTTTAATACTAATTAACATTGGTATGAGTTAAAGTTCAAGAAATTTTTTTTTTCATACTTTACCTCTTTTATTGTTAGGCATGTGTTTGCTTTACTAACATATCTGTTTTGAATCTTAGAAGTATTTATTTTGAAGAAGAATAATAAAACCATAAACATTACATTCTTACTATTTCCACAAGTGCTAATGTAGCCCCCTGAGTGGGTCTTAATTTAACTGATTAAAAAAATTAGCACTAACTTTACTCTAAATAGAGCTGAAATAATGTGCTAATAAATCTAATGCTGTCTTTTATGAGGATGCCTTTTAAGTATTTTTTAAATTACATTTTCAACTCCTTTTTTCTAATTGTGTTAAAAAACACATAATAGAGGCTGGGTGTTGTGGCTCACGCCTGTAATCCTAACAATCTTGGGAGGCTGAGGTGGGTGGATTGCCCTGAGCTCACTGGTTTGAGACCAGCCTGAGCCAGGGTGAGACCCCTTCTCTAAAAATAGCTGGGTGTTATGGCGGGCACCTGTAGTCCCAGCTACTTGGGAGGCTGAGGCAAGAGAATCACTTGAGCCCAAGAGTTGGAAGTTGCTATGAGCTATGATGCCACGGCACTACTGAGGGTGACAAAGTGAGACCCTGTGTCAAAAAAACCACATAATGTAACATTTATAGTCTTAACCATTTTTAAGTATACTGTTCATTAATGTTATTATTTACATTGTTGTGAAACAGATCTTGAACTTTTTCATCTTGCAAATTTGAAACTCTAATCCTATTAAATAACTTCCTTTCTCCTATCTTCTCAACCCCTTAGAACCACCTACTTTCTGTTTCTGTGAACTTTACTACTTTACATACCTCCTATGAGTGAATCATAGAATTTGTCTTTCTGTGACAGGCTTATTTTACTTAGCATGTTGTCCTCAAAGTTCATCCATGTTGTAACATATGGCAGGATTTCCTATTTTAAAGTTGAGTAATATTCCATTGGTGTATGTACCTCTATTATACATTTTAAAGTGAACTTAACCTTGTTCTATTTTGGTCTTTTTATTGTTAATATTATGTGTTGTTTGTCCCTGCTTAATTTACTCTTTGTGAATTATTTGAATACTTTTTTGCCCTAGGTGATGTAAAATAGCAGTGTAAGAATTCTATTACATATTCTTTATCATAAATAACTCATTTTTCATTTAGAATACTAATGGCGTTGTCTTACACTTGATTCGAGCAGAGCCATCAAATACCTTTTTCATATGGGTAAAGAATATAAGGCAATAAATAAAAATAGGAAAAATAACTCCAGTGACTAAGGATTACTTGGAAAAATTCAAAAGTGGGAAAAAGAAAAATATTACAAAAAAAAAAAAGAAAAATATCACCATCTAATTGTTGTATTGTCTTTTTTAAAGAAATCCTTTGTCAAAATAGATTTTTCCTTTGAAGTATAGCGACTGGTTCAAAGTGGAAACTGATGGAAGGCAGGCATTATGTCTCACATCCTGCCTCACAGATTTGCTCTTAAGCCTTACTAAAGTTGTATAGTCTTGTTTGCTTTGGCTTTGGGAAATAATATTAACTTCAACATTGAGATTTGGGGGCAAAAGGTGACCAAGACCAGCATTTATTTTTACCTAAAGAATTTCTCTAGTCTCTTCGAAGAGAAGCTATAGGAAAAAATTATTAAACACATTTTGAAATTTGCATGATAGATGCTTGGAACTTACAGTAAAGTTTAGTTATTGTCCATACTAGTGGAAAAATAAAGAAAAATACCACTCAGAAATACAAGCATTTTTCCAAAATCATTCATTCACTTGGTAAATCTATTTTTTTTTTTTGAGACAGAGTCTCACCATGTTGCTCTCAGTAGAGTGCTGTGGTGCCACAGCTCACAGCAACCTCAAACTCTTGGGCTTAAGTGATTCTCTTGCCTCAGCCTCCCAAGTAGCTGGGACAACAGGCACCCACCACAATGCCTGTCTATTTTTTGTTGCAGTTTCATTGTTTGTTTAGCTGGCCCAAGCCAGGTTTGAACCCACTACCTTCAGTGTATGTGGCTGGTGCCATAACCACTGTGCTACAGGTGCCAAGCCCACTTGGTAAATCTTAATGATCTCTAATCATAAGCCTGCTTCTGACACACTTTGCTACCAAAAAAAATGTGTTTTGTGTCTCTACTGTAGTTTACTACCACCAAATATGGCAGAAATATGGTAGAAGTACTCTTACATAGTAATTTGAAACTGTTTAGTGACTAAGAAAACTTATAGTGAGAAATTATATATATGTATACTACATAGTATCTGAACTATTTTAAATTAAAATATATAAATATATTTATTCATCATTCTTTTGATGCTGAACTAAGACATTTGAACATGTATGGGGTTTACTGGTTAAAATTCTTCAGCTTCTTTCTTGCATGAAGCCACAGTCGTTATACATTATCCATGATTGCTTTTATCATTAATCCTAAGAAGCATGAAGTCTTTGAAAATACTTTTAGAATAGAACTCTTCTATATTTTTATTGTTCATTCCCTAATCTTTTACAATTAACTCACCTATATGTAATTGGCAGCTTTTTATCTTCTGAGTGGTTTGTCTTCAACTGTCTTTCCAAAGTATTCAACTTAGTTTTTGTCAAAACTACAGTCTTTTTCTTTTACTCAGAATTTATCTTTTTTCTTTTTTTTTTTAAGATTTTTTTTTTTTTTTTTTTTTTGGTAGAGATAGAGTCTCACTTTATTGTCCTTGGTAGAGTGCCGTGGAGTCACACAGCAACCTCCAACTCCTGGGCTTAGGCAATTCTCTTGCCTCAGCCTCCCGAGTAGCTGGGACTACAGGTGCCCACCATACTCATAGTTTATCATTTATGTAATTATTTAATATATATAATGATAACACTGAAGTCACCTGGCAAACAGGTTTAGTAATAGAGACTCTATCAATAAACAATTCAGTTGGGAGCAGCAACCTTCAGGAAAAAGAGTAACCTAGCCACATGCATTCAGCTTTGAGCATCCATCACCACTGCACAGGATTAGTGGGAAGTATCGGTGACTAGATACTTCTAGTGTGTTGCATCAATTAAACTGAAGGACAGACTCTGTCATACAGAATCAGTCTTCATTTATAAGAGCACAGATCTCCAAGAGACCAAGATGGGTGGAATGCTTGATCTCAGAAGTTCAAGACCAGCCTTAGCCAGAGTGAGACCCTGTCTCTACTAAAAATACAAAAAACTGAGGCAAGCGGACCTCTTGAGCCCAAGAATTGGAGGTTGCTGTGGGCTATGATGTCACCATGACATTCTATCCAGGGTGACTATTAAAAATAGGCCTAACTGCTCAGATAGTTATTTTGGCGGGCTGTTGGGGCTGATAGTCTCAGTTTCTGGATTTGGCAAAAGTAACAATATGAATAGAATTAATTTGCAAAAAAAAAAAATAGCTTCACTAATTCTGTACCCCATACTGTGCTGTACTATACCATAAAGTCTGTATTGACTTGATATTAAATATGGACATACATTAAAGAATCAAATTAAGACAAAGGCAACCTATACTTACTATAAAACAGTTTTATAAGTGTGGTGTAAAATTTTAGGTAAATGGCAGTCAATACACTTTTCAGCTTCACTACCAGTACTTTTTTTAACTTTTTAACACTTAAAACTGTTACAAAGACCACCTGTACCTGCAGCAATGATACACAAAACCTTGGCTTGCTGAAAGCCAGCTCCGTGCTGCTAGGTTTAAACTCTGATTTTTTTGGCTGGGTCACCTGCTGGGTGCTTGCGAGTGCTGGTTGCTTGAGTTCCGGATACAGGGAGTTATGGTATTCCTCTGTCAGCACTGTGTTTTCCTGTTGCCTTTGCGTAGACTTTCCCTAGATATATCACTAATTCCCCTTGCACGTGGTAAACTACAATTTATTTTTTATCTTTTAGCTCAAATGTTACTTTCTCTTTAAAACAATACTTTTTACAAATGTTTCTTAGAATACACCAGTTGTTGCATGAATCACTTGTCACACAACATAGTCACATCAGTTAGTTTCATGGGTCTCTCACTATTCAAGTGTAAACTCCTTGAGCATGGAGACCAAGTTTTTTTGTTTCTCCCCAGGTTGCCTGGAATGTCTGTTGAACTGAATGAATCCATAAAATGGAATAATCATAATAAATGTTTTCTATATTTCACAAGTTTGCTGTTCAGAAAAATAAATAAATAAAACTTTCATTTTTAGTTTGTCTTATCAGCCAGTAGTTTGCTTTAAAATGCTTAATGATTAGTCCATGGATTGAGGAATTAGCTTCCTCCTTAAATCTCTTAGATTATGAACACCTTTGCCGATTTAACAAATCTCTTGCATAGGAGGAGATGCATCTATTTGGATGATTCCTGAAGCTCATGTATGTATTTTCTGATTCCAAGAAACTAGGTTAAGAGTAACTGATTTACTTTACAGTAAGAGAAAAGTTGTGCCAAAGGTCCAAGATCAGCTCTAGAGGTAGAAAGGAATCTTAGTTAAATCTGTAGTTAAAAGGAAATATACAAACAGGAGAAATGATTGAATGGTCTTAAGGCAGCAGTTCTCAACCTGTGGGTCACGACCCATAGGAACTGTATTAAGGGGTTGCAGCATTAGGAAGGTTGAGAACCACTGGTTGGGTATAATAAAAGTAAATAAAAACACGTTTGAGAAGCAGAGACAACAGGTTTTCTTTAAAGTTGAATTGTAGGAAGTGTTAGCAAAAGCTGGGTATGTTTATTCAACCAAGTACTTGAGTAGAGTTTTCTACAGAAACACTTGATATTGGGGGAGAGACAGTAGTAAAATTTTGTTTTTCATCTTTGAACAGGCGGCACCTAAACTGGATACAATGGGCTAGCCTTCTGATTCTGTTTTTGTCTATTGTGGCTTTGACTGCTGGGACTAAAAGTTCACACCATAACTTGGCAGGACATGGATTTCATCATGATGCCTTCTTCAGCCCTTCCAATTCCTGCCTTCTGTTTAGAAATGACTGTCCCATAAAAGACAATTGCACAGCAAAGGAGTGGACTTTTCCTGACGCTAAGTGGAACGCCACAGCCGAGGTTTTCAGTCACATCCGTCTTGGCTTGGGCCATGTTCTTATTATAGTCCAATGTTTTATTTCTTCAATGGCCAATATCTATAATGAAAAGATATTGAAGGAAGGGAACCAGCTCACTGAAAGCATTTTCATACAGAACAGCAAACTCTATTTCTTTGGTGTTCTTTTTAATGGGCTGACCCTGGGCCTTCAAAAGAGTAACCGTGATCAGATTAAGGATTGTGGATTTTTTTATGGCCATAATGTATTTTCAGTAGCCCTTATTTTTGTAACTGCATTCCAGGGCCTTTCAGTGGCTTTCATTCTGAAGTTCCTGGATAACATGTTCCATGTCTTGATGGCCCAGATCACCACTGTCATCATCACAGCAGTGTCTGTCCTGGTCTTTGACTTCAGGCCCTCCCTAGAATTTTTCTTGGAATCTCCATCAGTCCTTCTCTCTATATTTATTTATAATGCCAGCAACCCTCAAGGTCTGGATTATGCACCTAGGCAAGAAAGGATCCGAGATCTAAGTGGCAGTCTTTGGGAACGTTCCAGTGGGGTAAGTTTATAAGGATACCGCTTTTTGCTTGTTCCTCCCAAATTCAAAGTGTGGTTATTAAAGGAAAAGAAAGATCAGTACTGATTTATCAAATAATATATTGGATTTCAGTGACTTTTAAAAGTCAATAAGCATTCATTGAACTTCTAGGGCTCCTGGTAAATGCAGTGAGGGATATAGAAAAAAATATAAATTATAGTCTCAAGGACCTATGTGTCATTGGCTATTACAAATTACAGACCTAAATATGCCTCACAGATTATCTTTTCCAGTCTCCCTGGTTTTACAAATGAAGAAACACACTCAATGGTTTATAGGTAATAAGTGAAAGAACTGGTACTAAACCCATGATTTGACTTCTAGCACCTTGTCATAATTGAGAAAATAAGTTAATTTGTGAAAGAAGATAATCTTTTACATTAGTAAGTGTTGTTAAATAGAAAGCCTACTTGTAGTTATTCTTAAACCTTGGTGTGCCGGGACTGCAGGGTTTTTTTCACTAAAAAGATAGCTTCCAAAAGGGTATCTGCAAGTAGGAGTAAAATATTTTCTAGAAAACCCCTTAAGCGGTTTTTTCTGAATATCTTCTAGTTACTTTTAATTGTTTTGGAAGAGTTCATCATTTTATTAACTAGTTAATTTTGGGGAGACTCAATTAAGGAGTTAAATGTATATTTATAGAACTGAAATAGGCATCTAGCTTTAGATTTACAATTTTCATGAATATATTTAAAAAATTTCACACAATAGACTCTTTGGGAAAGTCAATCCATTGCTTATTAGAGCTAATGCCAGAGCTTCCCTATGTATAATGCCACCGGAAGGGTGATACAACGGGTTCTTCACATGAGAAAATTAGAAGCTTATTCCCAGATGCCCTGATTTTAGCCAGCAGTATACATTCAGAAATCCTGTATTATTTTCCTACAGGCTGATAATGCTCTTTGTCCTAATTTTTAAGTAAAAGAAAACAATATTTGTGACAAGGCCTAGATTATATTTCTCCACCTTTGTTTCCCCTTTAGACCAGCAGGTGGTGCTCATATTGTTAACTTTAAAATTCAAGTACAAAAAAAAATTCAAGAACTGAGTGCATTTCACTTTTTCATCATCTCAATATACTTCTAAAATTAACTTTATAAGAACTTAAGTATTTATTTAATTTGACTGTATCATTTTGACAATTTAATGAAATACGATCTATGATTTCTTAATAAGGTTTCCCCTTAGTAATCATTAAAAAGGCTACATTTCTAGTTTTTGTTTTAATTACTGATTTCATATGTTTCCTTTTAGGATGGAGAAGAACTGGAAAGACTTACCAAACCCAAGAGTGATGAGTCAGATGAAGATACTTTCTAATTGGTACCCATATAGTTGGCAGCTCTCACAAACTTTTATTTCACATTTTCAGCATTTGGAATATTTATCTTTCTTTTCATTTTGATAAACCAAGAATGTTTCCCAAGCATAATATTCTGCATATATTTAATCACTTCCTAGATAATTTCATCCAAGGCTTAGGGGACCCAAAGGTTAAAGAATTCTAAGGAACTGATACAGGAATAGTATAAACACTACATTAATAGTATAAACACTACATTAACGGCTCAGTACTTGTTAAAGTATTTTCCTTGCCCTCCAAATTTCAAAAAAAACCTTAGCCATACCCTCTAAATATACAAAGAGGTAAGTTTATCAGATATTTGTAATTTGCAATTATGTATCTGCATGCCAAAGTCTTTCCTTTTATTTTATTTTATTTTATTTGCTTAATGACCTAAATATCTGGTTGTACTATAGATTTGGGGTAATGTAGTCTAGGCTAAATATTTTACCAAAGAAGCAATTTTTTCAGAAAACAAAATCTCAGAATTTTAATTTTTAGGAATCCATAGAAAATTTGATTTTTAGTAATTTTATTATTTTTCTAGACTAATAAACTTCAGTGTAGGTGAAAGTTGGTTACCATTCACCACATTTACCATTTACATTTTATTTTATTTTTATTTTTGAGACAGAGTCTCAGTATGTTGCCCTTGGTAAAGTGCTGTGGTGTCATATCTCACAGCAACTTCAAACTCTTGGGCTTAAGTGATTCTCTTGCCTCAGCCTCCCAAGTAGCTGGGACTGCAGGTGCCCACCACTGCACCTGCCCAGCTATTTTTTGGTTGTAGTTGTCACTGTTTGGCAGGCCAGGCTGGGTTTGAACCTGCCAGCTCTGCTGTATGTGGCTGGTGCTCTATCTGCTAAGCTACAGACACTGAGCCACCACTTACATTTTAAATCATTCAAGGAAGCCATGGTAAGGTTTATTTCCTACTTAGCTGGTCTATCCCAACATTTTGACATTACTTTCGAATGTCAAAATTTTAGAGAATAAAACGGCATTTTATTTACTTATTGATTAATGCTTATGATTGTTATTTATCTTTATTATATCCTGTTCCCAAAAATTGAGACACTAGCTTCAGAATCATACCAGGTTGTTCCTAGGCTAATGCCTGGGAGATTTTAAATGGATCACTTTGCAAACAAACACTTTGACTTTTATGAATAGTATTATTTTAAAAGTAGGATGATTGGTAATAAATAAAGCACTTTATAGTACTATTTCACACATACAAGTGCATGGTATTTTTCAAGGTATTTTTGCATGCAGCCAACTGACTGTTAGGTGATATATAATTAAAATATGAGAAAATAGAAGTGACCTGCCCAAAGTCATGCAGCTGGATAGTGATAGAAGAGTAGGGTCTCTAAGTAGGCTTTAGCCAACAGGCTTGTATGTTTGTAGAGTACCTAATGTAAATGTGAACCTTAAGTTTTTCTCATGTAGCCTATTCATTTCTTCTCTTCTAATTTTCATGCAGATGAGTATAAGATAAAACTGTTATATAATCCATTTGTGATATCCAGAAAAATGCCTGGAAAAAGTTGATAGAAATTTGTAATTAAAATAATTATTAAACCTACATCTTGTGTTGCCATCTGTCATATGAGGTGGAATATGGAATGCTTTTAATTTTTAAAAATAGAGTAAGACCAAAACCCAAATAACTTTTAAAACTATCTGTTTGAGTAGATCTTGACTCTTAAAAATAGCAAAATGAATCACATTATTGTTAAGTATTCCCATCAGAGTTATGAGAAACAGAAAGATTTCATATTAGGTACAAAAATTCACTTGAAAGGTAAGGAAAATAAGGTATTGGGAGATCTCACTTTTAGGAAGTACAGAGTAGAAAAAATTTTTATCTTTGTAGGACAGATAAAAATTAAAAAAAATTCTTACAAAGATATCTACAGAGTCTATATAGTAAGTAGGTTTCAGTAGTGCACAGAGTGATTATTTTATTTACAATTACTTCCCCCCCTTCTTCAGAAAGCATTTTTTGCCCAAAGTAAGGTTTACTTGTGTTAAATGACCACCTAATGAGACAGAGAGGAAAAAAAAAAAGAGCTGGAACAAAAATGTGAAATTCTAATGTAGAGGCTTTGGAGTACTCCATCAGCACTACTGTTTTTAAGAAGGAGGGTAATGATGTTGATAAGTCTAGATACCATATCCTAGATGCTTTTGGAATCAAGGAATTATATAACTTGGAGAAAAGAACAGTTGTCATGTGGAAAAAGAAGACTCTCTTCCTACTTTGGAGAACCAAATTACAGTGAGAGTTTTAGGGTGACGATTACTTTGTCATCATAAAGAAGCCTTCCAACAAATGATGCTTTTAACAGTAGAAAAGGCCTTCCTGAAGAGCAGCAGACTAGTGCAAATTGTCTTACCACTGAAGTATTAAGAAAGATTGTATCATCGGGATGTTTTAGAAGAGATTCTTTCATTGATATAGAAGTCGGACTAAGTGATTTCTACATTCTTCTATTTAGATTCTCTTCTGAGCAATGGTGACTAATCAATACATTGACTGTATATAGAGTTTCTTCATCTTCGTAGTTTCTGAATAGCTTTTGCTTGGACCACAGTGTAGCCTGCAGTGAATAGCGTAGCTATGTCATTTTTCCTAGTGCAGAGAAGTGTCTAATCCTGAAGAAAAGCCGGAACATGGCTGTTTGTTGTTATAAAGGGAAAGATATCATCAAACCAAGTATCTCAAGTCCTTGGCCAGCTACATTCCGCTTCTGTAGATTTTCAAGATCCACATGCAGAAGTGACGCTTAGGGCAGAATTACTCTGTTTATAACTGTAAGGCTTTTTTGCCTCTAAATCCATATGTGAAAGCCCTATTACTTGTGAGCTGGACTAGAATTTGTGGAGCTATAAGGAATCCTTTTGCTCTTCTGTATTGGCCCAGCAGTTTTAATAAAAACACAGCCAGTGTCACTGACTCCTTCCCTCTTTACCTGTGTCCTCACTTTTCCTTGAATTTCTACCATTCCAGTGGGCAGAAGAGACAGTAATTTCCTCTCTCTAAAGCCTAGAGCAGAATTTCTGCAATTTCCCTTTATTTTTTTTTACTTTATTTTACTTTCTCTATACATGTACATATGTTTATTTGGTTTCGACTTTTTGCCTTCACAAAATTAAAGAGGCTAAAAATTTAATAACAGTAACAATGTTTAAGATAAGGACAAGAAGCAAAAACCTCGTAAAGAATGAATGAAGATAAATACAATCGGGAAAGAAATCAGAGGATTACTGCATCGAAATATTGAGCAGTAATAATAATAATAAAGCAAATAAGTAACATTCACCTTGTTAGATAAGAGTATGTCCTTGACAAGTGGTGCATGACCAATCTATGAAAATCAGGTCAACTTAAGGAGGTAGTCAATGCAGGGAGGTGGTCCACTATGGAGGTTCTACTGCATATCGTGTAAATACTCAAGACAGTATACTCATAGCAAATGAGAATCCCCTGTGAGACTTTGGTTTCCAATCTCTTCTGATAAGTTTCTATTTTAGCTATGTAATTCTTGGGAAATGTCTTAATCTCTTTCATACTCAATATGTGAAACAGTAATGTGAGCCTCAAACTGCCTGGGGTCAGAATGAAACCAATACAAAGGAAGTGGAACTTTGAAATAAATCCTTACTCAGAAATAAATCCTTGTGACATATTTTGGGCCCTGAATCAATCCATGCCTGGAAAATGAATAACCTTAAAGTGTTCAAACCAGCTGGACACAGTGGCTCACACCTGTAATCCTAGCAGTCTGAGAGGTCAAGGCGAGTGTATTGCCTGATCTCACAAGTTTGAGACCAGCTTGAGCCAGAGACCCTGTCTCTAAAAAAAATAAAAAAAAAAATATATATATATATATATAGCCAGATGTTGTGGTGGGTGCATGTAGTCCCAGTTACTTGGAAGGCTGAGGCAAGAGAATTGCTTGAGCCCAAGAGACTGAGGTTGGTGTGAGGTATGACTTCATGGCACTGTACTGAGGGCACCAAGGTGAGACTCTGTCTCAAAAAAAAAAAAGTGTTCTAACAATGATTAGTAGTGTTGTTTTAAATCATTCATCCACTAATAATTACTTGTTTACTGTCATGTTTATTTCTATACTGTGAGTTTCTTAAAATGCTTATTTTTTCTACTTTTTATTATTACATCCTAGGTTCACAGTATTCCTGATTTATATATATATATACACATATATATACATAAAATACATATATAAATATATACACATGAATACATATATTTCATTGTACATTATATATAATTTTATTTTATAAACTTTTAACAAAATATGTACATCTTATAAATATTTTATTATTTCATTATAAAATACATGAATACAAAACTTAACAAAAATTATATCTCTCTGCTTAAAAACTTATATAGCAATGTTTAAATGTGCTTTTGTCCCCATACTTAACTACTTCTTAGTGTGAGATGAGACATTGTGCTATACTAGACAGGGTAAAGGGCTCAGAGCACAACCCGTTTCATCCATCCACTTTCTGGCTGTACAATTTTTTAAATTTTGTCAGGGTTTAAGCAAATGCTACCCTGTGTATCTCACCCTTCCTTTTGAAAATAGCTATTCTTTCCTCCTCTTCAGAGTGCACCCTTCGGATTTCTCCTCTGATGCATCACTAACTCTACCTGCCAGACTCAAATATATCTAAATTTTTTCCTTCAAAAAGGGGAAATAATTACTTCACTGTGATCCTTTAGCATGAGGACTGACCATTTGGATATAAAAGGAAATCTCAAGATAAAGAACCCCTCACATTTTGGGGGAAAAGATGGACGGGTAACGTTTAGGAAACAATGTCTGACTTATAAGCAGCCCTATAAAGTGACCTTTAATTTCTTGAAGCTTTTCTTTTGCAATTCGATAAGATTAAAACAGAAATAAGGAAAAACAATGCTAATATAATTGGGAGATGACATTTCATCCTGTGTGGCATTTTCTCACCTCGCTTCTCACTGAGCTCTGATCCACAGGTTAACAGACATGATAATTATTTCTTCATAGGAGGCATTTCTGCCTATTGCTACCAATTGCTCTCTGAGAATTGGGAATAGTAACCCTACTATCAGCCCTTAATGACTGAACATAAAACTGAATTGATTTAAGACAAGTCTAGCTACATGAAAGTCTGAGAAATAGAAGATGGTCATGGTTCATCTTAGCAAATTGCTGAGTACTCAATAAAACATACATGGGGTGAAAGATGATTTTCCAGGCTTTAGTAATTAGGGTAGAATGTTTGGAGAACCAACTGAAAAACTATGATGAAAGGACAGGAGCATTGTGGCTTTATTAGAAAAGTGCCAAACAGTGCTAACAATGTCTGGAAAGTAAGATTAACATGCTTTTTCTGGGCTTCAGAGGAGAAAGTAGGCAATTAAAGCACTCCATACTAGGAGGACCATGCTGGGCATTTAGTTAAATGATATGCTCTGAAGTTTTCTTATTATTCAGCACATTGCTTTTCAACCAGCCTGATGTTCTAATAACCCCGCAACTTTTTCTTCTGGAGAAAGGACCCACTCATTGTTTGAATCAAAGTCCAGAATTTATATTTTAGTCCTTTTTATATTTTATGTTTAAGAATATTTTATATTAAAGTAAATCAGCAGAGAAGAAATTATGGAAAGAAATAATAGTATGGAAAGAAAAAAGGGAGGGAGGAAGGAAAAAGAGTAGGAAGGGAGGAATATTTCAAATAGTTGCCATTTGGGAAATAGGTAAATAGGAAAATCACTTTTCTTTTAACCAAGGCTAAATGGCTTTTATGTCAAAAAAAAAAAAAAAACCACTCTTCTTGTCTTTATTTGACCTTTAAGACTCTTAAGGAAGAACTTAATAGTTTTATTTTGGCCTAGTTCTCTGTATTTTCCTGTGTCTTGCATCTGGCTAAGTTACAAGAGACTAGAGAAAGCAGGAAATAAAAGAGCTGATTTGTATTTCTGGTGAGTAAGTGATCTTTCTATTTTCCTGTTTCACCATAAGTCAAATTCAATGATGATATTAACCATGAGAGTTTTTTACAAGAACTTTGCCGCCTCTTCCACTTCTCCCTTTTGCCCATGTGCAAGCACTATGCTTAAATTCTTTGGTTAATTTGGAGTTGTTTTTTGTTGTTTGCCTGACCCTAGACCATTACAGTTACCAAATTTTGCTGCTCTTTTCATGTTATAACTGCAAACAATTGATGTGTGCCATAGGAAACCCCACAGAAATGCTAATTCCCATAATAATGACACAATGTCCTACAAATTAATATACCAGGGTTATAATAAAGTATTATCAGAGGTTCGCTATTCCAGGTTACTTAATGCACTTCCTTTGAGCTTGTATTTCTACTTTCAAATTGCAATTATTAATTTCTCTAGATATTTGTCCAAATTCTTTAGAAATAGACAACTGTGTTCTGTTTACATATAAGTTATAGAAGATAATTTATATATAATATAGCCCAAAGTGTGTTTGCTTTGTTCAAATGATCCATATTTGTGTTGAGAGACATTTCAGAACACCTGCAAGCAATGACTAAAATGACCCAAGTGACCTGTAGATGTGAGTGACTTTGATGTCTTGGAATATTCTGAGAATCCAACATATGAATCAACAGCAAACAAACATTATGGGGGTTTTGATTACCCAGAATATTTTAGATTCCAGAGCTATCAACCTTCCTTCCCTGCCTCTTGCTGCCTTTAGCCTCCTGGACTTTCCACCTTCTACTTGCTTTCCTTCACTAGTCTAAGTTAGTTAAGAAGTATGTTTTTGGCAGCTAACAGATATTACGACACACTACCCTTATTGTTTCCCAATCCTTCACTTTTCACACATTTCATTAGAAAACTCCTCTGCTCATATTCCCATCACTTAATTTTCATGAGGTTACTAAAGTCCCAAGTAATTGACACCAAATTAAGTAACAGTGTCTTAGAAATGAAAGTCACATTGGTCCAACCTTCAACTCAGTGTCCAATCCTAGCCACTTTTGTATGATTTGAAATTCAGCCACTCCATCTGGATAAACTAAATTACCAAATTCACCCAAGAGGGAAGACCTAGGTGTTCATAATAGACATATCTATAAGTGGGCTAAGAAGAGAGGGAAGGACATGGAGATATAAGAAGAGGAAAATAATATTAAAGAAGAGGCTGAAATCTTGATGTTAGACACATCACCCCACGATATAGTAAATGTGACAAAAATCTAAAATATACAATTTGAAATACTGATATAACAAGGGAATATATTCCCCCACACAAACACCCACATTATAACTACAAATAAGGCAAGAAGAAATAGAAAAGGTTAATATGTTTAACTGAATAATATTTATCAAGTACACAAAAATAAATTATGACCATATATATTACTTTAATATATTAATACTTCATATTATTATGAATATATATCAAATTTTACTTCTCAAGTATATATAGTAATTTTATAAATGATCATCTCTTTGGTTGCAAAGAAAATGTGAATAATTATTTAGAAGAAATGAAACACATAATAACATCTGAGCACAATGAAACTAACCAAAAACTAATAGCAAAACAAAAACAAAAGAATAGAGAGAAAGAGAAAAGGAAAAATTCTCCTTCGTTGAAGTTTAGAAATAAAATATCATTATTATGCTAATTAAACCTTTGAAGAAGGCAAAAAGAAAAATTTAAAATTACAGACTTTCTAAAAGATAATGATAATAAACACATTATATATCAGGAAATGTCGTATTTTAAGCAGTAATAGAAATTATCCAAAAGATACTAGGTATCTACCCAGAAGAAAAAAATCATTTTATTTCAAGGACGTTTGCACTACACTGTTTATCACAGCTCAATTTATAATTGCCAAAATGTGGGAACAATCTGAATGCCCACCAACCCAGGACTGGATTAACAAGCTGTGGTACATGTATAATATGGAATACTATTCAACCATTAAAAATGATGTAGATTTCATATCTTTTATATTAACCTGGATGGATGTGGAATACATTGTTCTTAGTAAAGCATCACAAGAATGGAGAAGCAAGAAAACTACTCAATTCTAGTATGAATGTAGTAGATGAGCTAATACAAAGGGTGGGGGAGTAGGGGAATGAGCAAGTGGGGAGTGAGGAGGTGAGAGAAGGTGGGGATCACATGTCTTGAGGGTGGGATACAATTATAAGAGGGTCTTTACCTAACAAATGCAATCAGTGTAACCTAACTCTTTGTACCCTCAATGAACCTGAAACAATAAATTCAAAAAAAGAAACAGCAACAAAAAATCTATAGTCTAAACACTTAACAGAATGAACATAAATGAAATTTCCAACTCAAGAAGCTAAAAAGAACACAATGGAAAATCAAAAGAAGACATAAGGAAAGAAAAAATACTGGAAAAAAGAAACTAATGGCTAGAGAACAACAAAGAGTACATACGATTAATGTATAAAAGTCCTTGTTTATTGATTCAGTGGACAGAATAGAATAGACAACCCACTAGATAACATAAGCAAGAAAAACAGGCAAAGATAAAAATATACAAAACTAGGAATTAAAAAGTTGTATAACTATTAAACCACATTTTAAAAATATGAATGTAATGTCAAATTTCTTTACATACCTTTGTAAAAATATATTTTAACTATTAGCGAAATGGATGATTTTATAGGAAAATAGTTTCCCAAAATTGAAAGTAGTAGAGATTAAAAAAAAACTTAATGAACAATTTCCAATAATAAAATAGAGAAAGCTATCAAGGAACTATTCCATATAAAGTATTAGGTTCATTAACACAGGAGGTGCCAAGATAATGTATAAATAGAGAATAAACAAAATAATTTATTTGCTCATTTCTTTCATTTTTAGCAGAGAGAAAACTGTATTAAAATGATAATACTCAATATATACCAAAAGATGAGCATAAGTCACATTGAATATCTTTTATAACTGCAGAAGTCAAACGTGACTTGAGCTACACTTTTGATATGTTTTTTTTTCCTTTCTTAAAATGTATATACATTTTTTTGGCACTCGATGATGTATATATTCATTAATACTTGATATAGCCCATATTGATGAATATTGAGCTTTGGAGAATACTGTGTTTCTACAGGTTTAGAAGAGACATCATTACTTCTTGATTTACTAATCACTTTAATATACCGATGTTCATTAGGCAGTGCTCTTGGATAGCCCCTTTAGATGCTTCCAATGGAGAAATTAAAACTGAGAGAATGGAAGATGGAAAGTGGATAAACAAGAATGTGAGTTCCTGTCTCTTCTTTAAGAAAGAGTAGTTTAAAATTTGGTTGGTTGGTTGGTTTGGTTAATCTGCGAGTTAAATATGCATATGTGTGTAAGAGTCTTTCAATGTATTACATTTTTTCATATTTTCTGAATGTATTGATGTGATTCTGTGCTAAGTTTTAAAAAGAAATCTGAAAACCACTCATGAAAAATTAATACTCTTCTTGTCATACCTATATAAATACCTATACAAAAAACATTAAAACACTGCTTTGTACTGAAGATAAGTTCTAGATATTTGGTAACCTTGTTATGAAAATAAAGGAAGTTTGTTTTCAGTTCTAGAATAGAGAGAAAAACAATTTTCTCTTGTGCTACAAATTTCAGTCATGCTTCTGAGATCACTTTCTTTGTTTTGTTTTGTTGGTTCGATTACACGCCTACTTCTCGCTCTGCTAAGAGAAGGCATAGCTTCTCACCTGTTCTGCTGAAACGGAGAGGAGGAACTCAGGAGAATGACCTTTGAGACAGATTGCAACATTGTACACTTACCTCTCATTTCACTGAGTAAGAAAAATAAATGATAGTGAAGTTTTAAATTTCTTGCTTAAGCTAATTACATTTTATCCTCCCAGATGTCTCAATATGAACATGAATTGTTGAATACCTGGGGAGAGATTTTATGGTGGAAACCTGACCTTAATTCAATTCCTACTCCTCAGTTACCTTGCTCACTGGCAGGTCAGAATAATTCAATTTAGAATAAATGATTCAGAAAGGTCATGACAGAATCACGTTAACATGGATATAGCCATAACATTTATTCACATCTCCAGGGAAATGGGTAGTAGTTATTAAGCAAAAGAGTGGGGATGTAATAGGATAAGTCTACAAAAAATTCAAATGCACACAGAACTGCTGAGTCATCAGAGAAACTTTTCACAAGCTAAGAAGAGAAGATGATTCAAGATAATTGGAGGTCTTTCTGCTCTTACTTCTGTCCCCCTTTGGAGATATTCTGTCTGTAGCTTGAAAGAAATCAAGTATATATAAGCATATAATCTGTTCTTTATTTTTCCTTGATGGATATTCCAGTTGACTTATCCTCAATGATAGTTTAATTTGCCTTCTAAAGATTTGCTTCAATTTGCTTGAGTGCATTAAAAAATGCTTTCTTTATCTCCACCACAGATAATGAAAATTCAATAGCTGTGTTCATATATATATGTCATACACACACTTACCCAGATAGTGTGACTTCATTAATATTCTAGCCAGATATAAATTCAGTATGTGTAACCGTAAGATTGCATATATTGCATATAATATGTGCATTGCCTCTGCCATTAGCCATAACATTTCTAAGCGATGTCTTGTATAATTCTTTGTTAATAAGTAGCTTAATATGGCTTAAGATAATTAAAACATGAGATATTTGTTCTTTCTGGGGGATTTGCATTCTAATAGGAAAAATTTACAGGGGAAAAAAACATTCAAGATCTTAACAGTTACCTTAGTGGAATTTAGAAAAAAAAAAAGTAAATGGGTGGGAATAAAAACATAAGTTTCTCAGTATAGCTGACAATTTAAAAACATTAAAAGAATCTCCCAGAGACAGTACATCGTAACCAAGCTGAAAACCAGAGAGAAATTTTCTTTTTTTTTGGAGGCAGGATCTTACTCTATGGCCCAGGCTAGACTACAGTGGGGTCATCAGAGCTCAGGCTCACGCTCACAAGCTCAAGTGAGCAGAGAAGAAATTCGAAGGTTTAGTAGTCCTGAGGGCATTGGTCAACCTAAAAACAAGGATGAGTGAATATTAAAAGCATCACTTTGATAGTGGTGTGGCTCTAATTTACTCAATGTGAGATTTAGAAATGAGACCCCTAAATAAAACTGAGGCCATCAAAAGTCTTTAGTGAATATGTAAAATAGAATACTCCCCCGCAACACACAACACACATTACCCACTAAGGAAAAGATTACCAAAAATGTGGGTCTCTCTTGGCTTGAGGTTTCATGGAAATTAGTCTATTGTAAATATTCTAACATCAGACTTATGTTCTGTTGGTTTGAGGTTCAAATTTGTTCCACTAATGTGATACAGGAAACCCAAAATCAAGGAAAAAAATTAAGCTGTTCTCATAATGGTAGTTTGTTTGCCAATTCAAGTCCTTTTTAGAAGAATTTCCCTCAACACAAACCTCACGGTTGTTCCACAGAACTTAAGCTCTTAGTTTAAACTTTAAAAGCCTATTAATAAACATGGCAGAATAAGTAAGAAAAAGCAAAATAATTTATTTGTTCATATCCTTCATTTATTTACTCACTGTAACATATTCAATTTATGACAAATATTTGATTATTGACTTTTTTTTTTTTTTTGCACTTTTTGGCTGGGGCTGAGTTTGAATCTGCCACCTCCAGCATATGGGGCTGGTGCCCTATTCCTTTGAGCCACAGGCACTGCCCCATTATTGACATTCTTAAGAATCTAAATTTATTGTTTTGGGGTTTCTTTTTTGTACATTATCTCTCCTTATGTGTGTGTGAATGTACACACACACACCCATAGAATCAACAGAATGCATGTGCATGGGTATAGATAGAGAGATATAAATAATACCTACAGTAGCTACATGAATTTAGATAGATAGATGGAGATATATATACATATCTACTTGTAGGTCTAAAGATCTACCTATTTATTGGGGGGAAGAGATTATAAGGGATTAATTCATGTAATTGTGCAGCCAAGACTGAAATTTACAGGGAAGGCTGGAGACCCAGGAAAATTTTATGTTGCATCCTGAGTCAGAGGGCAGTCTGGAGGCCTCCTTGAACCATAGCTATTTACTCTTAAAGCCTTCAAGTGAATTGATGAGACCCATTCATGTTATAGAGGGTAATCCACTTTACTTAAAGTCTACAAATTTAAATGTCAACCACTCTATCAGTCAAAGAGAACATGATTCAGAACCTAATTCCATTACTTATTACTCTTGTCAACTTAGTAAACTGCCTTTGTTTCTTATAATAGCTGTCTGGAAAATGGGTAGAGGAATACGACACCAAGTTATTGATTTTGAATATTAAATTAAAATTTTATGATAATTCACCTTGTACATGAGAGGTGAGTTTTTTCCTTTTCTAATTAGTGAAGTATCATTTATTTCTCATGTTTTAAAAGTTTTTTTAACTAAAACTGATTTTATCAATAATAATAAAATGTCTTTGCCTCCCCTGTTATTTTATTTTATTTTTTTGCAGTTTTGGCTGAGGCTAGGTTTGAACCCACCACCTCCAGCATATGGGGCCAGCACCCTACTCCCTTGAGCCAAAGGTGCTGCCCTGTTCTCCTCTTCTTTTTAAATTTTCTTCTAAGGGATTTCAATATCCAAAAGCTCCCTTTGGTTGGGCTACTGGATTGCACACAAATAAAACAGAAAACTTTCTAATTTTTTTTTTCATTCTCCATGTAAAGATTTTTATCCATGTCCATTCTTATTTGACTCCAGGATCTAATTGATTATTTTTTAAGTCTCATCTGAAGCTATTATCTTGGCTGAAGTACATAAACAAACAAAAATATGAACTAACAAAATGATTTTAAAACGATCAAGAACTAGAATCACTTTGTTATCAAATTTAACACTTATAATTAATAATCATTTTTAGGTTCTTTTATTATAAATAATGCGTGATCCATTTGGACCAAAACTCCAAAATGAAAAAAAAAAAATTAAGACTTTTTAAAATACTACTTGTTTAACAGCCATAAACGTTTTTCCCCCAAAGCTATATACCGATATGGATAGTTGGGGGGCGGAGTAAAACAATCTAAGCTCTGTATTCTACTGTTTCCTACTCCGAGACTATAAATTGGCTCATTCGTTTTGAGTATTGTAAATTACACAGCTAAATTTCTCATTGCACCACAGGAAGCTTGAGTCTTGTGAGTAATTACTTGATTATCTTTTTATTCTAAAAGATAAAAAGAGTAATCTCTCAATAGGTAATTCATGATTAACTGAATAAAATATTGAGAAGTGCTCTAAATACTTTAACACCGAAAGAGGACTTTTCGTCCTTTCAAATTATTTTACTCTGGCTTTCTGAATAAGAGCAAGGAGATAGATGATTATGGAAGAAGCTGTAGCAGACAGGTTAAGGGGAACAGAAGAGGGTACAGGGTTCACACATTTCCCATTGAGATACAGCGTTCACACATTTCCCATTTCTTGACGATAATAAACAATCAAGGCCGTTTCCCCCACTGTTCTGTTCTAGGATTTCCAGATTTCTCCAGTTTGTTCAAATTTCTCCCCTCATCGCAACCTACATGAAACCTGTGATTCTTACTTGAGGACTTTCTTTCATCATAACATTCCAATTACTTAAGCAAAAAGTAGATGTCAAGGAATGTATTTCATAAAAAATGATCTGACAAACATGTTTGGTCTCTGTTCAACATCTTACAGGAGGTGGATAACGAAAAGAGAGGATCTGGATTTAAGGCATGAGAAGATGCCAATTCTGCTTAGAGCAAAAATTCTCCTGTTTGTCATCTGCAAGGTGACAAGTCAGCTTTTCAACTTGGTGATGTAGTAAAGGTTGATAGACTCAGAAATCAAATTAAAGCACAACTTTGGAAAACACAATTTTTACACAATTATGCAGAACAATTAACATGTTGAAATAAACATAAGTTGTTGAACAGTAAGGTTAAGAAATGCGGGTAATGCAATTGAATTTTAAAATAAAATTTCAAGGTTATGCTTCTATATATATGCCCAGAGGAATACAGATATGCATAAGGACAGGTAGGTACAGATGTATATGATATGTATTATAATTATAAATATAATAGAGAACAATTAAGAAGAGAAATTTTAGCAGCATTCATAGACCTAAGGATGGAATTGTTTAAAAAGTTGAGAAAGGAACGGATCTGTACTACTCCAGTGTAGAGAAAGTTTCCTTTCTTTCTGAGAAGAGGACGTAAGTTTGAATATAAACTGACTTTTTTCTTCAATTTCCAAACTTCTTCAGATGCCAAAGAACTTTTGTCATTGTTATGAATTTCAATCTTTATAGCAGTATTTTCCGGCACTTTCCTGAGAATAAATGCCATAGTTCTCTTTGTTCAATGATGCGGTTGTCTACTGTCAAGTCGTTTTTTTTAATTTAAAGACTCTAAAGAAAATGAGACCTAAGCTTCAGAGCAAATTTCCCTTTTCTTCTTTTCATTTTTAAAGTGTATAAACTTTTAATGGCATTCATATGCGTCTCAATTTTTTCTCACTAAGGAAGGGGGTGCCTGTTAGTATTTATCTTCTTGTATGATTTCCTCTCAAGTTAAATCCTGGTTCATAGTTTGACTTGCTTTAACCCCCCCCCCCCAAAAAAAAATGTGTCAGTGACACTGTGCTAGTCCCAGACGGGGTAATTAAGACTTCCAGCCGTTTCCACCTTTGAGCTTCCCAGAGCCTGCACCTGCTGAGCCCAGGATGGAGCCACAACACTGCAGATTGAGACGTCCCCAAGTGGGGACTTGCCCCCACCACCGGGGGTCCCGCAGACAAACCGAGAGACTCTGGGATAAATTCACGCAAACATTTTTTCCTCGTGACTGGTAGAGACGAACACTGAACACCTTATCAGCCTTTACTAGGCAGATAGACACCACCTGGAACTGAATTCTCCAGACCTTTATTCTTGGGGTTTGGGGGGCATGCATATGCAAAGTAAAAAGTGAAAGGTAACAGTCTCGTGTTTCATTAAACAGCTCTCAGGAAAGAGAGCTATCAAGGTAAAGGACAGTGGATCTCTGAATTACCCATCAAAGGTTTCTGCGGTAGGGCTTTAAAGAGCTATGGCTTGTAGCTACGTCTTGAGGGTAATTGTAAGTTGCTTTTTACTTTTATTCATGTCCTGTCTCTTCTAAGCTGTTGATTTCTATCTGCACTTCCCAAGCCAGCTTCTTTTTTTTTTTTTTTTTTTTGAGACAGAGTCTCAAGCTATCCCCCTGGGTAGAGTGCTATGGCATCACAGCTCACAGCAACCTCCAACTCCTGGGCTCAAGCGAGTCTCCTGCCTCTGCCTTCCAAGTAGCTGGGACTACAGGCGCCCACCACAGCGCCGGCCATTTTTTTGGTTGCAGCCATCATTGTTGTTTGGTGGGCCCGGGCTGGGGATTCGAACCTGCCACCTTAGGTGTATGCGGCTGGCGCCTTAGCTGATTGAGCCACAGGCGCGAGCTAGCTTCTTATCTACTCTACTGAACATTCTGATCCCCTCGCCACCTTGAGGGTGCAGAGCAGCTGGGGGGCTGAGGCCCAGGGCCTTTCCCACTGGAGCCCTCTGCAACACCAGCCTTACTAGCTTCTACCCACACAAATTTGCCGTGTAAGAAGTCTGGCTGTGCCACTACAGAGATCACAGGGAAAGATGTCGTTGAGAGGGCATGTGGAGTGGGAGAGGCTCAGCCATCTCTTCACCCCAGATGAGCCTTCAGGGCTTCCCAACATGATCCGCTGAAGACAACTCAGAAATTTAAGCCACAAACAAAATCTAACAGAGTCACCTGAGATTCCAAGCAAGATGCACTGAAAAGGCATCCAGCTGAGCCCCAACCCAGAGTTAACAATCTTTGTCTGTAAAAAATCAGACCGTAATTATTTTCGGCTTTGCAGGACCTATGGTCTCTGTTGCAACTATTCTGTTGTAGCACAAAAGTAGACTAAGCTATACATAAACCAATGACCATAACCGTGTTCCATTAAAACTTTATTTAGAGATGCTGAAATTTGAATTTCATATAATTTTCATATATCACAAAATATTCTTTTATGCATCACTTTAAACTACTAAAAACTAAAAGAAGTAAATCTCAGTTTTCAGGTCCCACAGAAGCAGAAAACAGGACGGAATTGTTCTCTGGGTGGTAAGAATCTGCTAATCAACCCACAGAATTATAAGAAACAAACAAACAAAAATAACACAGTTGTAGCGTTAAATCCTTAACATTTGGGATAGTCTGTTACTAAGGAATGGATAATGAAGACACTGTTTCACAGATTCTGTCTCAGGGAAGGAATAAATGACCAGAACTCTAGGTATAGGATGAATGAAATGTGAGATTACATAATGACCACTTGTTGGGTCCCCTGCAACAAATCCTGGTCTGTAGTGAACATAAGTAGCCTGTGACAGAGACTGGGATCATCTTGTTTTTAAAAACGCAATCATCAAAAATCACATGGCAGTGGGTCACAGATCTGGAAAGAGAGATTACCTACAAAGTACCCCAGGTTAGGACACAGTAAACAGGGGCTGACAACAAGATGACAAGGAATTCAAATCACTTCCAAGAAATCAACAGGAAAAGCTGAAGGTGCATATTATTTTGAAAGATAACAGTAAAATAATAATGATATAGTAGTTACCTTTCTGTATATGGAGGTAAAGCATGGTAGTTTTCTCCAGACTGTATAAAGGAAAAAAAAGTAATTAAAAAGGATAAATATCAGTCAAATGTTTAGTATGAATATGAGGATTAACTTTTTGACAGAGAGGACCAAAGCCAGGTACCTTTAAAACTCAGCGGTTGGCTGAGTAAGAATTACATGATTGGTTTTCTGTTTTAAAAGATTTAGATAAAGCCTTATCTAATGGCAGGGGCCAGGATTAGATGACCTCTTTTCACTTCAATTCTAATCCTGGGATATGTGATTAGAAATCACGGCCTTTAATATGCAATTTGCAATTTCCACTGCTTAATCTAAACTGCCTCAGTTGGAAACTGATAGCTACTGTTGTCTAGGAGCTGTTGCTAAGCAGTGCACTCTGAGGTTTTAATGGATATTGTAGAATCATCAAAGGGAGCTTATCCTCCCTCCTGGGGTCTAAGTACTTATTCTTACTTCGAGAAAATGAAAACTAAATAAAATAAACAGATAAATAGGTAGATAAATAAATACATAAATATTCTGAGAATTTTTTTTAGTCTCTTCTCCCAAGAGTAACATCAAATATTTTATAAAATATGTATTTTTACACAAAAACACACGCTTACTTTTCCTGGGAAGTAAACAATAATATCATAATGTTAAAAAAAGAAAGTGTCCTATCACTCAGCTCACAATAGTCAGAACCATTTGCTTCTCAGAGGACACACTTTACACACATGCACATATGTGGACACCCCAAAACACCTAGTAAAATGGAAAAATAATGAAGAGTATAATTTTGAGAAATATCCCTTCCAATGTAAAGTGTAGTTGACAAATTTAATAACTACTTCCACTTGATTTATCATAAAATTATTCAAAGCGAAGAAATGTCTAAATTGATTGACAAATGAGGCATACTGGTTTTAGTAAGTAATATCTATGCTTCTTTATATATGAAATCATGAAAATAGTTTTTGCTATGGTCTTAATGCTTGCAACCCTTCAAAGTTGATAAGTTGAAATCTCAGCTCCGAGCTTATAGTATTAGGAAGTGCAGCCTATGATGAGTAGTTAGATCATGGATGTGAAGCCCCCATGATTGGGATGATTGCCCTTCCACAAAGTGAACCTGCCCCTTCCACCATCTATGTGAAGGCAGCCCATTGCATTTGGACTTGTAAGACTCCGGATCTGTGAAAAATAAATTTCTGTTGTATAAATTACCCAGTTTAGGTATTTTGTTCTAACAGCCCAAATGGACTCAGATAGTTTGAAAATGAGTTAAATTTGGTGGGAATTATTAGGGCTCATATAGTCTAAGAGCTCTTGATACCCACATTAATATTGAATACAAAGAGATACTCCATTATTGGTGAAATGACACACATATAATTTACCTTAAAGCCTCATAAATAAACATAATCATAGGCAACAGAGATGAGCAGAATAAAGTAAAAATCAGTTGGCATAATTAAAAACATGGGCCTTTTTGGGCAGTAGGTTGATATTGTCAATATGTTCTTTAATCATGAGTCTCAAATTTATTTCTCACTATTTCAGGAAAAAAAAAAACCCCAAACACTCCCCAAAGCTTTTATTTCCCAAAGGTTTAGGGGGAATGGCTATATATTAAATATAAAAGTCAACTTGAAATTTACCTTAGAAACAAAATCAGTATAACCTAAACATATGTACACTCCTATTAATCTGAAATAAATAAAAATGTGTAAACAGAAAAAAAAAGTAAAATACATAAATATAAAGGACACCTAACTCTATATCTGAAATGCACCAGTTATGTGATATGTTTAATGTGAAATAATTCCTGACAAAAATGTTATAATGTATGTTTAGATGTTTGTTTAACTTGATTTATAAATGAGTACTATGGGGTATTTGTGTGTATATCAAGTGGAGAGAGATATATATATACTTCCACACACACATTCATAGAAATATAAAAATTAAGATGACGAGAACTCTTTCTCCTCCTGCTCAGCGCCTTTGCAGTTTAGTGCCTGTTGATCATTTCAAGACTATGGCTATACCATGGTCGCTTCATTTTCTTTGTTTCACTATTTCCAATTCTTTATCGATTTAACCTAATTAATACCTTAAAAGTATGCCCACTTCTTTTCATCTTCATTGCTACTTCTTAGGCAATTCCACCATCATCTCTCTCCTCGACAGGTAAAATGGTTCTTTTATTGCCTTTCTATGGCTCTTCTCTGTCTTACCGTCTGCTATAACAAAATACCATGAAAAGCAGGGCATATAAAGAACCCACATTTATTTTCACAGCCCAATAGGCTGGTAGGCTGAGGCCAGGGTTCCAGGATGGTGGAATCTTGTAAGAGCTTTCTTCCTAATTACAGATTGCTAACTTGTTTTATCCTCACGTAGCAGAAAAAAAGCTGGCTAATCTCTAGTTTCTTCTTACAAAAACACAAATTCCATTCATGTTGGCTGTACCCTCATGACCTAATTACTTCCAAAGGCTCCATCTTCAAATACCATCATATTGGGGTGAGAGTTTCAGCATCTGAATTGTGGAGCAACACAAGCATTCAGACCATTGCACTCTCCAATCTATTTTTTACCCATCAGATAATCCCTTTAAAGCCAAACTAATCACTCAACACTTTGATAGCATATTAGTGTGTATCACAGAAAACATATATTCTGTTTTCTAGCTCGCCACATTCCATTCTTACCAGTTACTGGCTTATCATCATTCTTATTAGTTATATCTTCCGCTATGTTTAAGTCACTTTTTTTCTTTCAGTTCCTTAAATGCAAGCTTGTTCCTGCTTCCAGGATCTTGTTTATGCTTTTCTAACTGGCAAATTTTGCCTGAACCACTATCCTCCTTTCCTGGCAACAATCCTAAGCCTACTTGGATGTTATACTTCAGCTTGTAAATGACAGTTTAGTGACATCATTCCTGGTGACTCTAAGTAGAAAGATTAACCCTGTCTTGTTTTTAATTGCAGTATTTTATTAATGTATTATGACACATCAACATTTAGAAATATATATATATATATATCAGTAGAGAACTTATTTGGGCCAAGTTCCTGCAGCCTGGAAGACATGTATTCAAGTTTTTTTGAATGTATGCTTCCCATACATAATTTAATGTGAGTATTGCATAATGAAAAAATAATCTGCTAAGAAGATTAGATGAGTGGTTATGTGCTCGAATTGGTGTTTGGTGCTAGAGACTCAAAAGTGAATAATACTCAGTACCTGACCTTGAGGAATGTTCTGTCCATAAGCAGAGACAATCACATAAACAGACATTTCAGTGCAACCAAGTAACTGCTGTAAGAAATATATGCAGAGAACAATGAGAACTTAGAAAAATACGTAATTTTTAAGAAAAGAAAAATAAAACTTATGGAAGAAGCATTTATCAGATTTATCTGGAAGAAATAGAGAAAGTATGCAGGCAAAAAAGTTTAGTCTGGCAGATGTGAACAGGAGAAAAATTAAGGGATTAACATTTGAATTATTCCATATGAAGTAGATAAAGTAACAGAATAAAGGAAAATACCCTAATGGTTTGTTAAGGAATCATATGTAATTTGACAACCTAAGGCAAAATATATATGGAAGAGAGTGGTGAGAAATGAGAATAGAAAGTTAGGGCTATATCCTTAAAATATCATAATAACACAGGTAATAATAATATTCAAAGTAATTGTAATGGTGATGGTACCAATTCATTCTTACTATGCACTAAGCACTTTAAAAGTGTTTTTTCCCCATTTATCCTTCAAAAACACCTTGTGAAAAATAAATTGTTATGATAATCATTTTATAAACAAATAGAGATACAGAAAAGTTAAGTGGCTAAAACCAACATACTGTATATAAGGAATTATATCATTGTCAAGAGATTATATGATTTTTTTAGGAATAAGGCACACACTCGGAAAACTGCACAATAGAAAAACATATACAGCCCAATAAATTATTGCAAACGACATGAAAGTAGTAACCACGCAGACAGAGAAAAGAAATGGTTAACACGTGAGAAGCCAAAACCATCCCTAGCCCACATCTCCCAGCAAGGTGCAGCGGCTCATGCCTGTAATCCCACAGCACTGGAACATCAAAGTAGGAGGATCTTGAGACCAGGAGTTCAAGCCACTCCTCTAGCCACTTTCAGAATAATACTATGTGGAGCTGCATGAATAATTATAATTAGTGAAAACTTAACAAGCAAGCATTAAAATCTCTGGAAATTGGCTCGGCGCCTGTGGCTCAATCGGCTAAGGCGCCAGCCACGTACACCTAAGGTGGCGGGTTCGAATCCCCAGCCCGGGCCCACCAAACAACAATGATGGCTGCAACCAAAAAATGGCTGGGCGTTGTGGTGGGCGCCTGTGGTCCCAGCTACTTGGGAGGTGGAGGCAGGAGACGCACTTGAGCCCAGGAGTTGGAGGTTGCTATGAGCTGTGATGCCATGGCACTCTACCCAGGGAGATAGCTTGAGGCTCCGTCTCAAAAAAAAAAAAAAAACTCTGGAAATTGTTCTAAATTCATAAAAAAATATAAAAAGATAGAATCTGTGGCATTTGAAGCATGACCCTTCCCACCCTCTGCTAGCTCAGTGTGACATAAATTAAACTCCATGTAGGTACAGCACTTTTTCTAGGAAGAGTTCATGAACTTAATTGTTAGAC